>JAJMHJ010000015.1:86237-157212 GCA_030583035.1 Yamadazyma taylorii | reverse complement strand
ACCAAGTATTTATAGAAGTGGATCATCGTACTTGGATATTTCCATCTCCAATACTCGGATTGTTAATGGAGACACTGAAAGTGATAAAATCATTCAAATTGAAGGATTAGATAAAGATGAAACCTTACACAGAGGATTGAAATCAAGACACGTTCAATTATTGGCCCTTGGAGGATGTATTGGAACTGGGTTATTTATTGGAGCAGGAGGACCATTATCCACGGCAGGACCTGGATCATTATTTATTTCATATTTATTTATGGCAGTAATTATTTGGTTAGTTATGAATATGATGGGAGAAATGATTACATTTTTACCATTACCAGGAAGTGGGGCACAAGCTTTTGTTACCGAATATGTTGATGAATCTTTAGGATTTGCTATTAGTTGGAATTATTGGTATGCGTTTTCAATTTTAGTTCCTACTGAAATTACTGCTGCTGCTTTATTAATTGAATATTGGACTACTTCGGTTAATCCTGCTGTATGGATTACCATTTTTTTAGTATTGGTGGTAGTAGTTAATATGTGTCCCGTTTCAGTGTTTGGTGAATCGGAATTTTATTTTGCTTCATTAAAAATTTTTGCCATTGTGGGATTAATTATTTTAGGGATTGTATTATTTTTTGGAGGGGGTCCAACTCATGATCGTTTAGGGTTTAGATATTGGACTGATGGATTAGCTTTTAAACCTTATATGACCGGGGGAAGTACTGGTGATTTCTTAGGTCTTTGGTATGCTATCATTAGATCTGGATTTAGTTTTATCTGTTCTCCTGAATTAGTAACTAATTGTGGGAGTGAATCTAAAAATCCAAGAGTTAATATTCCAAAAGCTGCTTCAAGATTTATCTATAGATTAGCATTTTTCTATATCCTTGGAACTTTAGTTATGGGAGTAATTTGTGATTCCAGAAGTCGTGATTTATTAAATGGGGGTTATTCTGCTTCTTCATCTCCATTTGTTATTGCTATTAAAAATGCTAAAATTGGTGGGTTAGATAGTGTAGTTAATGCTGCTATATTGACTTCTGCTGCTTCTTCAGGAAATTCATTTTTATATACCGCTTCAAGAGTTTTATATTCTAATGCTGTTAAAGGAATTGCTCCTCCAATCTTTAAGAAAGTTAATAAATTCGGGGTTCCTTATGTGGCCGTTGCTACTACTAGTTTGGTGGTTTGTTTAGCTTATTTAAATGTTTCTTCAAGTTCTGCTGATGTATTTACTTGGTTATCAAATATTGCTACTATTTCTGGATTTTTATCTTGGATTGCTGTATCGATTTCTTATATTAGATGGAGAAAAGCTATAACTTATAATAATTTATGGGATAGAGTTACATATAAAACTGTTTTCCAACCTTATGGGGCTTATGTGGTGATTTTTTTCATCTCTATAATTTGTATAACTAATGGGTTTGCCGTATTTTTTGATTTCAATGGTCCTGATTTTGTAGCTGCTTATATTACCTTCCCAATCTTGGTAGCATTATATTGTGGTCATAAATTATATGAATATTTTGTATTAAAGAGAATCAGATTTGCTAGACCAATTGAAGAGATTGATGTATTGACTAATTTAGATTTAATTGAGGAAGAAGAAGCTTCATATCCACCAAGAGTTCCAAGGAACTTTCTTGAAAGAGTGTGGTTTTGGATTGCCTAATGTGTGTATTATAGGATGATATAGTGTAATGAATCCATATTGAGAGTGAGAGCTAGATTGTAGGATGTAGGATGTAGGATTGTACTATCGTGGAGGAAATAGTGTAGTCAACCTCTGTACCTCTTTAATACTCCACGCGACTTCAATAATCACCATTCCTCGCACGACCTCATCGCTGCGCAAAAAAAAAATTGTTTAACCATTTGAGATGAAGGATTGCAAAAATCAACCAAACTCATCTGGAAAATAATCTACATTGATTGATCCCACCGCATCATTATCTTCCAATGAGTTTATCAGAACAATTAAAAGTCATAACAGACTCTTCACCATCCGCAGTAGTGGATAGAAAGTCTAGGTCCAAGGTTCATTCTCGATCATTGATTTTTGAACCTAAAATAGCTGCTACTCAAGATTTTGAGATTCTTTATGATATTGGATTAGATGGATTACAACAACTCGAATCTCTTGATAGAAGATTCAGTAAGTTTAGAACCACCTTATTCAATGAAACCACTATCAACTTTGATAGAAATGTTAGTCAACAAGATACCCTACAACATTTGGATGAAAATGTCAACCAATTTTTAATTTTAATTTGTCATTATTTGAACTTAAATGATTCAGTAAAAGCATTAGAATGGCTTGTTAGAAGATTCAACATTAATTTATTCAACGGTGAAATGTTATTATTAACCAGTTTATCTTATTATAAGGATCCGATCTTTGTTAAAATCTTGAATGTGATTCCAAAAAATTCATTTCCAAAAATCTTTGATTCATTATTGGGGTTTAAAGATTTATTAAAATCTCCATCATTAAATTCAATCATTAAAGCGTTTAACACCAATTTAGACTTGTTTAAATTATATACTTTTTTCATGGTGGATCAAATCAATAATCATTTAATCTTTAAAAATCAATTGGTATTTTATTTATCAATTTCCATTCAATTATTATCCCTTAATAGTAAAGATATTGTAACTTTACAAGAACATTATTTACCAATTATTTTTGATGTCATTGGGAATTTATTATTAGGAAAACATAATTCCATGAAAATTTCATTTGATTTGAAATTGACTGCTTATTCATTAATATCAGTCATTAGTTCTATTTTACCATTAAATTCTAAGTTAATTTTATCATTAACAGATTCAATAATTTCTAATGATGATTGTTTATCAAATAAACTTTTATCTAAGACTATCATTACTTTAGGTCAATTATGGTCTAATTTCATTCCTGAAGGTGAAGATCAAATTAATGATCAAATCAATATTAAATATTTTGATATTCCTGAATCAATGATAAAATCTATGATAATTGAAAAGTTTAAACTCAATAAATTCTTAGTGTATTTTTATTTGAGTAATTTATCTAATGGTAATGATTTATCATATATTTTTAAATATATTGATTTATCTAATCCACCAGAATTTAAAATGATTTTACTTGAATTATTAGCTAAAGTTACTACTACCACTGATGAATTTACTAGAATTAATAGTACTAAAGCATTAGAAATGATGTTTAATAGTAATAAATCCTTATTTAATGAAACCTTACCAGCATTTAAACCTGATTTCAAAATCTCCGATTTAGAAATGATTTTATTAACTTCATTAGATAATGATACTGCTGTAGATGCCGATATTGAATTAGAGGATGGTGATGATATTAATATGGATGTTGCTATTGACAATGATTCTACTAATTCAATCGAGCACCTTCAACAGGCTTTAACTAAAGTAACCATTCATGAACAAAACTTTTTCCTTAACACTTCTACTGAAGAGTTTAACAACATCTCATTAATTCTTATAAAGAATTTGAATATGATAAACCAATTATCTTCTAAATTATCTACTAAAGAATCTTTAGTGACATTTTTAATTAGATTCTCATTAACTCCATCAATTCCATTAATTGCTAGATTAAAAGTTGTTAAATTCCTTCAAACATATTTCAATGAAGAATTAATTAACCAGAAAGATATCTGTGTTTATTTAATGGTTCCGATTTTAATGTTAGGATTATATGATTCTAATAAATTAATCCGTCAATATTATCTTGATCTAATTATTAGCATGAAAAATAATGATCCTTCTAAAAAAGCATCATTATTCTTAGAAGATCAAATTTATAATGGATTACCTAAAAGTAAACGATTCATCTTATCCCAAAAAGATGGGCAATATTTATGTAATTTATTAATTGAATTGAACATGGATGATGTCATTTTAGATAAATCAAAATTAATTAATTTGATGTTAAAAATCTTTAATCATTCTAAATCCAATTCTAAAAAATTTGGTCAATTATATTTGAAAAATTTCATTTTAAATCAATGGTCTTTGAAAACTATCGATTTGACATTCAAGTGTAAAATATGGGAAATTGTTAGTATTTTAAATAATAGTACCAACAATACCACCACCAGTGATCATGATGTCAGATCTTTATTTCTTGAAAATGATATTATAACTACTAATTATTTATCTATTAGACCAAAGGTGAAATCTGATTGTGAATCCGTTAAATTAAATTTTAATCATATTGAAACAAGTATCATTAATATTTTAGGAGGTAGTTATATTAATGATAAAATTTCTAATAAAGAAGTTGAAATTTTATTAACATTTTTAACAGCCGCAGCATCAACAGGAAGAGAAGGAGAAGCAGTAGGTTTAAGAAATTCTAGTGAGTTTTATAAATTAATTCTTAATAGAATCACTGAAATCTTCCCATTTCTTAAATCTAATGATAGTAAATTCCATGTTGTCAATAAAGTGATCGATTCTATTTTACAAGAAAATAGTGAAATTGAATTAGATATTGATCCATTTGATAATTTGATTACTCTTAAATTAGATTTTGATTTAATATTATCAGTTTTAAATACCATTCAACTTAATGATCAAGTTCCAGAACACTCAATGGTTAAACGGAAAAGAAGATCATCTAGTCAAACAAAACAAAATATGGCTAGAAATGATATTAAGGATATGGCCAGTAATCATTTAAAAAAATTAACCATTATCTTAGATTATTTGGAATTTAATTTAAATGAAAATTTAAATCGGTTTAATCCAATTGATGATAAAATTTCATGTCCAGAATTTTTAATTGAGTTATTTAAAATCTTGACTGACTTGGATTATTTAGGTAATGATGGACATTTACCAGTGTTATATGCCCAAGAAACTTTAGCCAGTTGTATGTTAATATCCATCAAATTAATGAAATTTAAAAATTTCACGTTTGATTCAAATTCTATTAGAGCTGATCTTATAGTAAATTCCATTAGAAATTCCACTAGTCCACAAGTTCAAAATAAATTATTATTAGTTATAGCTGAATTAGCATCATTAGCTCCCGAAATTATTTTACATTCAGTTATGCCAATTTTTACATTTATGGGAGCTCATACTATTAAACAAGATGATGAATTTTCCAATTCAGCATTACAAGAAACAGTATCAAGAGTAATCCCGGCATTAGCTCAAAATGGTACTACCAATGTTGATGAAGATATTGAATTCTTATTAGCAAGTTTTGTGGCAGCTTTACAACATATTCCAAGACATCGTCGTAATAAATTATTTAGTTCATTGGTGAAAACTTTAACGGTTGAAAATTCTTTACATATAATTTTATTTTTAACTGGTGGCCAATTTCATAAATCTGATAATTTGGATGTTAAAAATGGGTTATTAGAATTTTCTTCAAGTTTATTAAAGAACTTTGATTCTAATGATCAATTATTGAGTATTAATAAATTATTACAATTATGGGAACAAATTCCGGAATCTCCATTAGAAAAGAATAGTAATGATTATAATAATTTATTAAAAAGACCAATATTTGGGGCTTCAATTTTATCATTAACTAATGAAGAATTAAATGGTTTAAGAAATAGTTTATTATTATTTATAAATGAAATCATTAAACCTAAAGATGAATTCAATGAAATCAATTTATTAAAATTAAAACTTATAATGGTTTTATTAGATGAAAACATTGAAGAATCTATAAAACAACAATTGTTGAATAATTTTAATAATACTATTTCATTTTTATTGAGAATTATTGATAAATCCATCAATGTGAATCATCAAAAATCTAATAAAAGAATCATTAACAATCTTTATAAATTATTGAATAACTTTTTAGATATGTTACCAATATTTAATTTTATCGAATCAATTATTGATTCTATCAATCCTGATTTAGTCAATGATCAAGTATCAATTAATATTGCGAAAAATTTCCTTAATTTAACTGTTAATAAAGTGGAAGTTGAATTGAATACTAATACCGTTAATGATGAATTAAAACACTTGATGGTTAATAAATTGGTTCCAGTGTTAATTAATGGTATCAATAAAAATTTACAATTGGAATTACAACAATGTTATTTGGATTGTTTTGCTACGGTTATTAATAAACTTTTCATAGTGGATGGTGAAGTATTTGCTGATAATAAAATGTTGGTGAATGCTTTAAATATTATATTATCTGATAGAGGGTTCCTTAGTGATAAGCCAGAATTGATTATTTCATCAGTAAATGCTATGAATAATATCATTAATATCTTAGGAATTAAAAGTATTGGATTATTCCCAAAGATCATTAAACCATCATTTGAAATATGGGCCAGATTCCAATCCCCATCATCAGATGAAGATGAGGAAGATGATGAAGATGATGAAGATGATGAAGATGATGAAGATGATGAAGATGATACCAATAAATTGGTTCAAACATCAATTTTGGTATTATATTCAGGTATAATTAAAAAATTACCAGCATTCTTGGGATCTAATTTAGAACCAATTATTTTAACCATATTAACCAGTAATTTGGTTCCTAACGAATATAGACAAGAAATCTTATCTATGATCATTAAACACGTGGAATTAGGATCAGTTCTTAAATCTTTGATGAATATTTGGATCAACAAAAAATTCTATCAAAATGATAAACCAGAAAATTTAGGAATTTATTTACATATGGTTGAACAAGTTATTGAAAATCTTGATAAAAAGACTTGTATAAATAATTCAACCAATTTCTTACAATGGTTAATCAAATGTTTTGAATTCAGAAATTATTGTGAAAATCATCATGAAAATAACAAATTTAATAACAATACTATTTTTAGATTAGAAAATTCTTACTATAAATGTGGAATTACTTTTATTATGAAATTAAATGATAAAAGTTTTAGACCCTTATTTGCTTCATTAACTAGGTGGGCTATAAATGGAGAAGATTCGACTATTAATGAAGAAGTTCCTAGATATTTATCATTTTTCAAATTCTTTAATAAATTACAAGAAGAATTGAAAAGTATTATTACTTCATATTATTCATATATTCTTGAACCAGTGAGTGAAATATTAATTAAATATCAAACCAATCAATTACAGGATATCAATTTAAGAAGAATTATTTTAATTTCCCTTAATAGTTCATTTAAATATGATCAAGATGATTATTGGAATCAAGAATCAAGATTTAAATTGATTTATCAACCATTAATTGGCCAATTAATTAATATCCCTGAAACGCTTGGGAAATATTTATTAAAGGCTATTACTACGTTTACTGCCAATGTCAATTCTGATGAATATAACAATTTGATCGTTAATGAGTTGATTAAATACGTATCAAATAATGAAGAAGATTTGAATAATCCTCAATATTCATTACCACTGGCCCAAACCAAAATTTGGACTATTAGAGTTATAAAATCAATATTTCAAAAATTAGGAGAATCTTGGTTAACTTATTTACCAGTATTGGTTCCATATATTGCTGAGTTATTAGAAGATGATGATGAAATGGTTGAATTGACGGTTAGAAAAGGATTGGTTAGAGTCATTGAAAATGTTTTAGGTGAACCTTTAGATAGATATTTAGATTAGTATCAATGTAAATACATATGTATAAATGTAAATACATCTATATATTTTTTTAGCAGCCATTTCGTGTGTTGCTCAAAGAAACTTCTAGTGGATTTTCAGTGCGACAAAATTTTTCAAAAACTATATAAGTGACTAAGATCCCACTAGGTGTAGAAACCGAAATAATCTCATTAATAGTAGTTAATTATGGTATGTAATTAGAACTTTATGATGGGGAAATTGATTGGACAGGTTTCAATGTTGATCATGGTAACGTAATGTGACATCCTTTCACCGTCATTCCCTACCATTCCTGATCATTCCCTACCAATTCCGATCATTGCTTGTGGTTGTCTAATACTAACAATTAATAGTCAATTTTAAAAAGTGCTCAAGGTTTAAAGCCTTTATTCGATAGAGTTTTAGTCCAAAGACTTAAACCAAAGACTCAAACCGCTTCTGGTATTTACATTCCAGAAAAAAATCAAGAAAAATTAAACCAAGCTACTGTTATTGCTGCTGGACCAGGATTATTAAATCCTACTAATGGTCAAACCATCCCAGTAGATTTAAAAGCTGGTGATAAAGTCTTATTACCACCATTTGGAGGTAATTCCGTTAAAATCGGTGAAGATGAATATTTATTATATACTGATAAAGAGATTTTAGCTAAAATTGATGAATAGGTAAGTTGGTTATATACTTGTAAATACAACGAAAAATTGATATACTTGGTGAAGGGGTGGTGAAGGTGTAGCATAGGAATGGGACACTATGGCCTTATTATAGTTGCTACTCTATTAACTCTTTTTTATGAGATCAGACTCACCGACTCAGTCATCCTTAGTCTCTCTGTTCTGGCACTGTTCTGGCACTGTTCTGGCACTGTTCTGGCACTGTTCTGGCACTGTTCTGGCACTGTTCTGGCACTCTCAGGTTCGTTACATATCAAAATCGTGTCGTTACCATCCAACCTCATTTCACCCGCGATAACTATCATATCTCTTACAAGAATCCCAATCACCACCTACAACAAGGATATCTACCGATTATTAGTTACTAGTTATCAGATTAATCTAACTAAAAATGTCATCTAATGAAACTTCCAGATTCGCCCAATTCAAATTAGTGTTATTGGGTGAAAGTGCCGTGGGGAAATCATCCATAGTTCATAGATTTGTTAAAAATACTTTTGATAATATGAGAGAATCTACCATTGGGGCTGCCTTTTTAACTCAAACTATTACATTACCAGAAAACAATACTACCATCAAATTTGAAATCTGGGATACTGCTGGTCAAGAACGGTATAAATCATTAGCTCCTATGTATTATAGAAATGCTAATGCGGCCTTGTGTGTATATGATATAACTAATAGGAGTTCATTTAATAAAGCTCAAGATTGGATTAAAGAATTAAGAAAACAAGCCCCTGAAGGAATAGTGATTTGTTTAGTCGGTAATAAATTGGATTTAGAGTCTGAAAGACAAATTGAAGAACAAGAAGTGGCCAATTATGTTTATGAATTAAATCAAGAAATTGGTACTAATAATGTAATAATGGCTGATTGTTCTGCTAAATCTGGTGATGGAGTATTGGATATTTTCACTAAAATAGGAAGAGCTTTACCGGTAGATGATTATATTAATGGTGCTAATGATAGATCTAGACAAATTGGATCTAAGAAACCTGGTGTTGATTTAGCAAGAAATGCTCATCGTCAACAAAATTCTTCTTGTTGTTAAGTGCCAATCATCTGTTTAATTTCATAATTTATTAGCATCATTTTCCATTTCCATTCTACTTTGCCATTTGTTTTGTTCTTTCTGTGTAGGTTTTTTTTTTAAGGAAGAGAGAGTGGGTCTGTTTCATTGTTAATGACTATTTATTTGTTATAGATGACTCCAATAGTTACGAACATTTTGTGGTATTTGCATTTCTGTAATGTTTCAATATACAAACGATAAATCAATAAGTTAGTGTAGCCGGTAGGAGAGATAGAGGCTGTAATGTGGGAACTCTAAATATAAGCAGTTATAGTTAAATCAGTTATAGTTAAATAACATAGATAGAGGAGACTATAAGAACCAAATATTAAAGCTTAAACTCTACAATAATTCTTTTGGGTTCAGTGTCACCTTTAAGGGCTCCATCTCATATGAAACTAAATACAAATGAAATCAATGACTTCTCGACACATTCTAAAATCCCTTGAAGATAATGATCCGGTCTATTTCTCAATTCTGTTTGGATATGACCAAACAGCCGGTATGGCTCCTTTGACAATGACACCAAAATACAAAGCAATGTTCAACAATAGGAACATTTGGAGTACCACCTAGAGTACCACCTGGACCACTGCTTTTATGTCTATACTAACTAATATTAAAAAAGATCTCTTAGCAGCCGTTCATCAACTCTACTTTGATAACCAGAAAGTTATTTTGTGAATTATTTATATATCCTTTCGTTTATGGGAAGGACTCTTTTAAATTCATTATTTCTAAAGAGCAATTGAACTACTGCTTTGTGATAATTGCAATAAAAGAAGTGGATTTTTCTTTGTTCTTGATACTTCCTTCCTCTGATATCATTTTCCCTTCCCTTTATCTTCAAGTTCTTGTGTCTTTTTCTCTATCTTCTTCCTAAGATTGCTTTCTAGGTCTCTTCAGTTTCATTTCCTTTTTTAGTTACTGAACCTCTTCCTTTGTCGTATCCTTGTTTCATCATCACCCAATTATTCTTAAATCATAGAGAAATTATCATCCATTTTAAGACACTGCTAGTAACTTTGTTAATTGATATGTTAGTGGCTAACTGCTCTGTCCACCCCAGGAGTATATAAAATTGTGTGCTTGGAGATGTGACCTTGTACTTATACTTCCATGAACTAGACGTTTCACCACTTCAGTATTACTCGATAAACCTGTTTAATTGACGTAATCAGCATAAATATGAGTCGTCTACTGATCTAGATGTCGATAAACATGTGGTTATTATACACCATCTTTATAGGGTTAATATTGATTGGTATTGGTTGGTATTGGTTGGCACACCTTGTGGCTGCTAAAGCGATGCTGCAAAACGCGATATGCTGCAAAAATGATTGCGGTTGAACTAAGTGATATGAACTGCACGTATAACTTTGGCTAATGCTAATAGTATATTTGCTTATCAGACAAAATATTAATAAATTAATAATAATGAGCTAGTATTTAACAGACACCTTTTTCAGCTTTCAGAGTTCTGTTTTCATGGGGGGTTGTTCTGTTCACGTGACCTTTGGCGAGCATTGAGATTTCTCATTTCTCATTTCGCTTATACAGGTCGTCCCTTGACCAAAATGAAAAATTTTTTTCGTTCATTAGAAAAATTTTTCAACCTCATTGAAAATATTACTACTTTTTTTCTTTTAGTTAATCAATACTAAATTTTTATTTAACATAATGTCAACTCGTCCTCAAGTATCTGTTGTCGCCGCTTCAGGTGAAAAAACTTCCACTCAATTACCATTACCAGCTGTCTTCTCTGCTCCAGTCAGACCAGACTTAGTTCACTCTGTTTTCACCAGAGTTAACAAAAACAAGAGACAAGCTTATGCTGTTGCTTCTAAAGCTGGTGCTGAAACTTCTGCTGAATCCTGGGGTACTGGTAGAGCTTTAGCCAGAATTCCAAGAGTTGGTGGTTCTGGTACTCACAGATCCGGTCAAGGGGCTTTCGGTAACATGTGTAGAGGTGGTAGAATGTTTTCTCCAACTAAAACTTGGAGAAGATGGAACATCAAAGTTAACCACAACGAAAAAAGATATGCTACTGCTTCTGCTATTGCTGCTTCTGCTGTTACTTCTTTAGTTTTAGCTAGAGGTCACAGAGTTGAACAAGTTAAAGAATTACCATTAGTTGTTTCTAACGAATTCGAATCTGTTAAAAAGACTAAAGAAGCCGTTGCTGTCTTAAAATCTGTTGGTGCTCATCAAGATGTTATTAGAGTTATCAAATCTAAGAAATTAAGAGCTGGTAAAGGTAAAATGAGAGGTAGAAGATTTACTCAAAGAAGAGGTCCATTAGTTGTTTATGCTGAAGACAATGGTCTTGTTAAAGCTTTAAGAAACATTCCAGGAGTTGAAACTTCTAATGTTAAACACTTAGGTTTATTACAATTAGCTCCAGGTGCTCATTTAGGTAGATTTGTTATCTGGACTCAAGGTGCTATTGAATCTTTAGATTCCATTTACGGATCTGAATCCACTCAATCTGTTAAATCTAACTATTCTTTACCAGCTAACATCATTTCTAACACTGATGTCACCAGATTAATCAACTCTTCTGAAATCCAATCTGTTGTTAGACCAGCTGGTCAACCATCTCAAAAGAGAACTCATGTCTTAAAGAAAAACCCATTAAGAAACAAACAAGTTTTATTAAGAATGAACCCTTACGCCAAAACTTTCTCCAAAGAAAAATTAGGTTCTGCTAAAGCTGACCAAACTAAAGCTAAACCATCTAAAGGTTCTTTCCAAGAAATCTTAAAAAACTAAGTTAATCTAAGTTAGATGAGCTTTTAGTTTTTTTTTCTGTTGAACATTGGATGTAATTTATTTATGTAGTTTAGTAGTTATTGAGTTATAAACTGAAAATAAATGATATCTTATAATGATGGTTCTCTCATTATTTAATTTCTGCGATTTCTACTATTTCTCCATCTACTAGGGGTTTTCCTTTACTTTATTTCTTATTTGTACATTGCGAATTTCGTTTTTTTTTGAAAACCGTTATATAAAAACCTATAACCGAAAAATATAACTAAAAATAATAACCAAAAATTTTTTTTTTAATAACATAAAATAACAAGAAGAAAAGAAAATAAACAGAGTTAATTAAAACAAACTTAGTGATAGTCTTAGTTTATTGGTTTAACCACGTTTTCTTCGAAATAACTCTTACCAGTTTTTGGATCAGTACCTACTACATTACCTCTATCATCATCATATTCACAGATGGTGTATTGTTTCCAAGCATTATCACAAGCAACTTTAGCACAACCAACTTTTGAAGTAGATTTCCACACTACTTGAGTGAAATGACCAGTTTTTTCACTGAATCCAGGATTATTATAATCATAATATTTGATTTCATCATACCAAGCATCAACTGGGGCTTTACCACCAGAATATCCGGCAGCTAAATTTTCTCCGTAAGGACCATGAGAATGAATAAGTTGAACGTTATCACAAGAGAATGACTTGGCGGCATAATCAGCAGCATATTGCGCTAATTTATCGTCCCAAGTCAAATGTTGAACTCCGTGTAAATCTCTTTTAACGTTATGTTCGTCTAAGATAGCTTGTTGGAAATCATTAAGATCGGAACTACCAGTTTCTGTAGCAGTTGGTTGGGAGGAAGTACTAGTTTTAGTTGAGGAAGTACTGGTTTTAGTTGAGGAAGTACTAGTAGTAGTTGGAGATGAAGTAGTAGTTGGAGTGGTTTTAGTTGATGAAGTACTGGTAGATGAGCTACTAGTAGTAGTTGGAGTCCAATGAGAAGAACTACTACTAGTGGTAGTAGTTGGTTTTTCTTTAATTTGAGTACTAGATGGGAAATTAATAGTGTCAGTATTACTAGTAGTAGTAGGAGTAGGAGTCGATGATGTACTGGTAGTAGTTGGAGTACTACTGGTAGTAGTTGGAGTACTACTGGTAGTAGTGGTAGCCGGAGTACTGCTGGTAGTAGTGGTAGCTGGAGTACTACTGGTAGTAGTAGTAGGTTCAGCTCCTTTATTAACACCAGTATTATCTGGAGGTGGTGTATTCTCCGTAGCCATCACTGTATTTACCTTAGTAACTGTATTGGTAGTATATGTATGCCATTCAGTTACAGCAGGTGCAGTATGCATCCTAGTTACATATTTAACAGGTGCAGCTTGTGTTAACGAAAGTAAAGCAACTAAAACACTCAACTTCATAATTTTTAATTATTCAGAAACGAAAGATAAGTAAAGAATGAATATAGTTAGTTTTGATAACTTGATGGGATCAAAAGGAAGGGAAAAGAATGTATCAGTTAAAATGATTAAGTAGTTAATAAAGAACGAATGGAACTAACTAGTAAGGTTTCTGTTTCTATCTATATGTCTGTCTAAGTTGATGAAGAAGAAAAAAAAGAGGAAGATCTTTTGATAGCTGAGGCAGCTGGGAAGTTTTTAAAGGAAAACTGGATGTATTAGCCAGCATAATCATTCGTCAAACGTTCCTGTGCATGTAGGAACAATTATAATAATACGTTTAGATCTAAGATGCATATTGTGCTTGAACATGACTTGCAGCCAGCATAATCATACAGTTAGTTGGGTGCAATGTTTTTGATTAGGTAATAACAAGCCAGCCATTTGCATCACTCGACCCCCGGGGCTCGTATTCGCACCAGCTAGGTCCCAACATATTGGCTAGCGTTTGCTCACTCGGTCCCAGGGCTGCAAAATTGCCCTTCCTCTTAAAATGGCTGCCCCGCATCATGTGACCATTCGTGTTTTTTTTTTTTTGACAAAAAGGAGGGGGAGCGATCATTTTCTACATGGATCTATCGGTGATATCGTGTGTGTCCATGCTCAACCCGCAGCCCTATCGTCTTTTTTGTTACGTCAAGCTTGACAGCTCGAAAGCAAAACACTCTGTTAAGGGTGACAAAAAGTTCAGATTCACACTTGTGATACTTACAATCCTTAAATATTTTGAGTTGAAAGACCACCCAAAGACCAACAGTCATTAAGTCATACTCAACTTTTGCTGCTTTATATTCTTCACTATAGGATTAGTTGTTTTTGTTGTGTTTTCTTTGGCACTAATTCTGAGGGAATTTTTCACTTGATCTTCTGATTTTACCGGGATCTCTTCATAACTAATTTACATAACCTTCCCTCCTTCACTATATCAGAACTTTATATCACTTAAATACACTGGAACATGTTAAAAGGATTAAGAAAGAAAGCTCTGATTCTACTGATTTCCTCTCAGCTGCTGACAGCACCACTGGTTGGAAGTGGGATTGATGATGGGAACTCCTTAGCATATGGAATGATTTTAAAACAAGTCCATGATTTTGAAGTTGCTCTTAAAGCCATGGATTATTTATTGGATGATAGAACCCCCGAAGGAACTGAATTATTACGGAAAAAGTTACAAGATCATGAAGTAAATGAATCTGAACAACCTGCCAGTATATTCCATTTAGCTTTAGGAGTAATGGAATTTATTGAAGCTACTTTAGGATTTGAACCTGAAATTATGACTAGAGCTCATGTAACTTTATCAGAAGCCGAAACGTCTGCTTTAAACAATTCTAAGTTTAATACCAAACATCACATGATAACTTCAAATATTTATCCTCCTGGTACAGAATTTCAAGTTACTCATGCTGAATCAACTTTATTAAATGCTTTAGTTATGTTACTTCAGGAAAATAATGGGATGGTGGAAAGTGCCAAAGCTTTATACAAATTGAGAAAAGCTTATCATACTTTAGACTCAGTTTATAAAAAAATTAAAGAACTGGAACCCATATTTAATAAGAATTTGAATAAATTGAAAGCACAAACTGCTAAATCAAATATGAATAATCCCGATTCTTCGTCTAATAAATCCATTAGTTCTATTGACTTACCTGCATTGAATAATAATAATCCTGTTGATTCAACTAGCTCATTACCTCAGGATATTAAGTTAATGAAAGATTTAGAATTTGTATTTCAAATGAGGAAATCAAGAATTGAAGGGACAAATATTGGGAATTCTGCTGACCCAAGGAAGATTAATTTATTTGCTGATATGTCAGCCAATCTGTCATCAGTAGCTTTATCTCGTCGAGGGAGTTCCTTATTCAACAATTCAAGAGGTGTTTCTCCAAAGCCTGGTATGAATTCTATATTTAGAGGCACTCCACCTCCTTCTGATTTATCATTTCAAAATCAGAATTGTTCTCCTCTCGTTGAGGCAGATAGTTCTAAAGATCAGATTAATCTTGCTGAACCTAAAAATAATGATGAAGCTGACGGAGAAGAAGAAGAAGATGATGATGATGACGACGATGACGATGGTGATAATGAAGATGAATTTTCAGATGCCTATGACACTTTGGATGGGTCAGCCACTGAAAATGGTTCTAATATGTTACCAGGACCTTCCAAAGCTCCAACATTTGGGTTAGATGCTTCTAATGCTTCAATTTTAACCGATTCATCTATTGAAAAGAATGATGTCACTACTTATTTGCACGTGTCTACAGTAGATGAATTTATCCATTCAGGGGTTCAACTTTGTTTTGGGATTTTACAAGTGGTTTTATCATTAATTCCACCTACTATTGGGAAAGTCTTATCAATTGTAGGATTTAAAGGAGATCGTGATGTTGGATTGAAATTACTTTGGAGAAATGCTATTACCTGTCGTAATATTCATGGAGATTTAGCATTACTTTGTTTATTAGTTTTCTATGATGGACCAGTTCAGTTCGTTGATTCGGGATTTCATTTGCCAGAAAATTCAAATTCTAACGTGGAAAGTATATTAGATATTAGTTCTAGAACTACTATATCTGATCAAGAATTGGATAAAGTATTATTAAATCCTGATTTTTATACTCCACAATTATTGCATAAAGTTCGAAGCATTTTCCCTCATAATGCCCTTTGGGTATTACAAGAAGGTAGATTATTAGCCTCACAGGGTCAAATTGATAAGGCCATTAATATGATGCAAGCATTTACTGATGATCCTAATAATAAAATTCAAATGCAGCAAAGTGAAGCATTATTAGTTTTCGATAGAGGACTGTTTTATGCATTCAATCATCAATTTGATGAAGCTGCTGAAGATTTTATTAAACTTGTTGATTTAAGTTCTTGGTGTCGTAGTGTTTATTTATTCATGGCTGGTTCTTGTTATGTAGCTAAATGGCGTATGATTAAAATGAATTTAATTCCAGTGAGTTCTGATAGTGAAAAAGAAGAATTATTAGAATCTTATGGGAAAAAAGCTGAAAAATATATTAATTTGGCTCAAACTTATGTTCCAGGACATGGTGAAAATGCCAGTAAAAAAGGAGGAATTGGTGGAGGTAATAAACAATTACCATTTGATAAGTTTGTATTGAGGAAATCTAAACAATTACAAGAACGTAAAAGAAAGTATCCTAATATACCATTTATTGATTTAATTGGGACTTCACCAATCCATGAATTGGTTTATTTTTGGAATGGTTACAATAGAATGTTACCAGATAAATTAGAATTATCTTTAAAGATCTTGGGTTATTCTGGGTCTAAGAATTCACCATATTCTGCCAATAATGATGACCTTAATTATGCTAAGATTGTTGAAACAGATGATGAAGCAATGATTAGATATTTCTTACAAGCCGTTTGTCTTAGACTGTTAAATAAAGTTTCAGAGGGGTTATCATTATTAGATTCACACGTTTTATCCCAATTTATTATTAGTGATAATCCATTCAAATATCATCGATTACTTTATAGTCCATATTTATGTCCTACTGCTTTATACGAAAAGACCATGTTTGTATGGTTATTAAAGACCAGTAAACCTAAATTCAATGCTAAAGAAGCAGCTTATGAAAGTAAATCATGGTTAAAGAAAGCAGGAATAATTAGTGATGTAGGAGATTATGAATTAAGTAACAGGACTGGTATGAGAATAAAGGCTGCTAGTGAAAAATTGGATCAAATTGCTGAAATGTCTAGTTCATAGAATTGTATATTTTGATGCGCTACATAACTATATAGTCAAGATTAGTCATGATATAGTCATACTGTAAATGAGTCGTCACCTTCAGTTGAAATATGTATCAATCATCGTATAGGCAACATTAAATCTAAAGCATAACGTTAAAATCCACACCAACACCAATAAAGGTAATATACCTGCTATTATTATAGATTGCAATAGCTTGGCAGGATTACTAGTAGAAGGATTTGAGACTATCGATTGAGTATTAACAAATGGTAAAGAATTAAATCCATAAAAAGTAATGATGAAGTAATAACCAATGGAAACAAGATAAAGAGTATTACCCAATAATAATGACAAGAAGGAATTCTTAATAGTGATCAATGGCAAAAGAATAAATTGAACCAAATATAATAAGCACCAAACGATTAAGAATGAATTACAATGAATATCAAAGCAAAACCCCCATTCAATATAATTAACATTATACTTATTCATATTACCAATACCCCAAGTATTGTTAAAGATTTTATTGGTCACTAACCATGACACGGTAGATATGGTGATTCCAGTTAAATAGAAATCAATGAATACCATATAAATGATTAATTCAAAGATATCCACTATATGAGGAGAATAAGCTAACCCCCAGGCAATTGCACTAATACATAAAAAAATGGTGATTAAAATTAGAAATGATGGATCATCCCTTGCGTAAGTACTTTTATTACTAGTGCTTGATTGGTTCTGTTTATAGTAATATTGGGATCTGTACATCTTTTTAGGATTTATTATTAAATGGAAAATTTCCCACATTGCAGTTTCAAAATCTAACGTATTTGGTTTAAACAATCGTTTGAACATTTTTCGTAATGATTGGATAGATGTTTTGAAGTTCCCACCCAGATTGGTTGGAATTGTCATGGATATTGGATCTGAACTTCTCAGCATTCCTGTCATGGTATCACTACCACCAATGCCATTTATGGTTGATGGAGCTTGTGGAAATAAATCTTGGGTAGTATATGGTAAATTGGCTCTTTTACTCATTAAGGGTGAAGTGGAGATCAGTGGAGATTAGAGTGGATTCAATTGAATCGAAGGGATTAATTTAATGGTGGTTGGAACCTATTACTATGGGCTTCTGGGTGTAATCCTTTAATCAAATGGTTTTTGTTGATGTTAATTTCTTACAGTTGATCAATGGTGCTTGAGATGTTAATTATCAGTGCGAAAATGGCTGTTAAAAAAACTTGTGAGGTGGAGAGTGAGACTTGTGAGAGGTGAGCTAAAACCCATGATCTTTGTGGTATAGCCAATGGATTCTGTACTTGGTCCGTAAATCTATAATTTTCTATAAAGAAACTCCAGTCAAATTGAACACGAGTTCTAACTATATAATACATACATAAATACCAGATGAAGAATAGAATCTGGTCCAGTTCAAACACTTTCCCATAGACATATCTATGATGTTTTAGGATATTGTTCTTTCAATATCACCACCGGGACCACCAGTGGTGTTTTGGGGATGTGATTTAAACAACGATTCCATTTCAGATTGCCACATATCATCAAGATAGTTCTGAGCATCTGTTAATGATGCTACTGAAGTTGTATTTGAAGATATCCAAGAAGAAGAAGAAGGCTTGGTATGTTCAAGAGCTTGAGCTCTATTTAAAAACCCCAAAACTCCGGTATTATTTTTAAGACAATTCTTATACCCTGGATCAATTGGGGTTCCATCAACCGTATAATTACTAAAATCAGGAGGAGTTGAAAATCTAAATCTTATCTGATTATATTGTTGCATGATGGTTTCATGCTGGATTTTAAAAGTATAATCATTCAATAGATTAAACCCCAATTGATTTTGTTGCTTCAAACTGAAATAACTAGAATTCTTTGATAAATTATTATTGTCATCTTGATTATATAAATCCTTATAATCCAAGATTTTTTGTTGGATTCTTGATGAATCCCATTCAGGTTTTTGGTTATCAGTAGGAGTATTAGCATTGAATTTCTGAACAAAAGTATTCTGAAACTCATTTATTTCATTCATGATATTATTAAGGTTCACCTGATCTATGGTATTACCTTCTTGTAAGTTAACATTGGGTGATAATAAAGGATCAAAATTATCTGGAGGCTCCAACATTCCTGCTTCATCTTCCCCATCTGATTCATCATCCAGTTCACTTTGAAATTTCAGAATTGATGTTTTAGCACTTAATGGGATATACTTTTTTGAATTTTGGTCGGGATTATGATGATCTTCATCAATACCATCTTGTGGTTTTGATTGATTATTATCATTTCTTTGTAATAATTTTGTCATTTTATTATAAATCTTGTTGGTTATAGATTGAGCAGGAGTGGTATTATTTGTTTTAGAACCAGACCCATCTTCAATATCTGAATGAATTCTAGTACCTATTTCACCATACGGTTGTGAAGAAAATGTTTCTAAATCCCGATAATAATTATCAGTTGACCCTGAAGCAACATTACTTACGGGTCTTTTAGTATTATATTGATCTCGTATGACTGTCAAAGGAGATATACTACTAGGATCGGTATTATTGATTCTAGAACTATTAAGATGAGATCCATTAGATTTATTCTCGGTATGAGAAGATTCTGATGGTAAATATTGGATAGAATTCCACCGTCTGACTGAAGGTCTTGGAATATATTCATTATTTGTCATGGGGATATTTTTGGTCCTTGAATCATTCAGTAGCATTCCTGAACTGGATTTAGATCTTATACCGACATCAACAAATTCATGAGATGATCCTCTTCCTCTATCAGTGGTGGTTCCAGGTCCAGGTCCAGGTCCAGGTCCAGGTCCAGCATGGGTTAATATACCTGGTGATGATGTTCTAATAGTACGGTTTTGGATAGCTTGGTGAAGTAGTTGGTTATCACTTCCACCAGAATTTAAATTATGAGGGTGAGCGTGGATATAATTGTGATTATGGTTATGATTAGAACTTAACCTTGACAGAGATCTAGTAGTTCTAAAACTTGAAGGATCATTTACTTCACCATTTACACGTAACTCCTTTCTTAGATGACTTCTTACTCTACTTCTACTTCGGCGATTTTCTCGTTCGTTATTGGCCATGACTTTATTTCAATACTTGTTGAATTCATTAGTTAATGGATAAATCCGTTATCAACCATGGACGGTGAGCATCAAATGGCTGCTGAGATTTCTCTGATAAGAGAATTGGTGTATCCACGTAAATGCTAATATGACATCATTAAACTATACTACTAGCTACTATAAGCATATATACACACAAAAGAGTATAGACCCCATTGTTGGCATCATACTATCTATTCTCTAAAGCAAACAAATTCTGATTCAATCCACTAGCAGCACAATCAATCAAAGTTTTTTGTCGTTTGATTGCCAAATTTGTCAAATTGATAATATCTTGTTTGTTCCTCATAATCAATTCAGTACTTCTATCTTGATTCTTTTTTTCATTCAACTCTTCAAAGATTTTAGACAAGTCTTCCACCACCTTATTAAGATATTCTTGTACTTGTTCAAATACATCAGCATAAGCAGTACTGGATAAATAAAATATAAAACAATATGCCCATTTCAAGGTCTTTCTACCATTAGTTAAAGCTTTAAAGGCATCTTGTAAAAATTGAATATCAATCCATGATAAATTTGTTGAATTATTTTTCAGTTGTTCTTCCATAAAAATTCTCATTTTATCATTGACCATATCCAAAGTTTTAATATCACCTTTCATTGAAGACTCATGAACAGAAAATCGTTTATAATAATGCAAATATCTTTGTAATGATTGACGTTTTTGTCGTTGATTTAACTCAATGGTTTCTTTGGTTTCTGGATCAAATTGATTACATTTATAATATTGAGTCCCGTGGATTTGCCAATCACCTAAACAAATCCAACAAAATTGATATTTACAGGTGGAACATGACATATGATTACAGCCTCCATTTTTTTCAATTGATGCATTACATTTAGGACATGCATGTGTATTAGCTTCTATCCAATGAGCAGTTTCTGAATCATCTTCACATTTTTTAATCCAATGTTTTACTACCCAACAAGGACATGGTAAATGATTTTCATATTGACAATCATAACAAAACTGATGTCCTTTAAGACATGAAACTATAGAAATTTTGGTTATATCTTCACGTTTGTTCAACTCTTTCTTGTTTGATTTTTCAGGAGGTGATGATGCTTTTTGACTCGGTTCTATCACCTCCATATCATCATCATTATCATTATTATCATCATCACCGTCCTCTTCTTCTTCTTTTTCTCTTTCATCATAATCATCTTCCTCTTCATTTTCATAAATTGAAGTTATCTTATAATCCAAATTCTCTATTACTGTATCACAATCTGGTGCCGGACACCATTTAAATTGAGATTTTCTGGCATCTATATATATTTTTGCAGCCGATTTTAATAGAACATTTTTAACCATTGGATCCCTAATTTTATCATTTGAACTACTTGAATGGATAGTAGCATGACCATTATTGTGATTATGACTATGATTATTATCAAGATACCCATAATTAGAACCATTAGACCTAGACACACCATTACTAGAACCATTTCGATTAACTTCAAATAATATATTAACATATCCATGGGGAACCACCAATGAACACTGTGGATCCATACACCGAATTAATCTCCCATGAACAAGTTCACTCTTAATATATTCTCCATAACAATTCTCACAATATTCATGGTTACATGTTAAAGAAAATGTCTCTATTGAGTCATATTCTTCACAACAAATCATACACATAAAATTATCACGAGTCACCAATTTATTATTTCGAAGTTTAACATCCACCAAGCCACAATTTTTCTGAACGTTTGAATAATTGTCATAATATTCATTAATTACATCATCTTTTTGCCATTTATAATATTGAAGCATAATCAATAAATCCTGAGAATCACATTGGGGTAATTGCAGTTTTTTCAATTCAACACATGGATCCATGAATTCTCGTTGAATGAATTCTTCAAGAGTCCATTGTTTATAGGTGAAATTACCATCATTAATCAAATTGAATTCATTGGGAGTGGTTTCAACTGAATCATCTCCTATTCTTCCGTTGTCTTCACCATTAAGGTCTACATCTGAATCATCTTCAAATGAGAATTCTGAGGCATCGTCGTTGTCGTCGTAGAATTGGTCATCGTATTCACCATCTGACATTTTGTTGTTGGTTATAAGATGGAGAATTTAATGTGTTTTCAGGGGCTTTAAAAATGTTTACACCAAACTATTGTTGCATGAGCTTACATGAATAAGAAGGCAAGTAGGCTTAAAGTTTCCTAGTAATCAGAATGATTCGCGCGGAGGTAGATCATGGTGGTAGTGCTAGTACTACTGGGTACTACTGGGTTTATATTCTATTAGCTATATTCTATTAACTATTGTCTATTAACTATAGCCTTTACCTATACATCAACTCTATAAATTCTCTACTGCCCTTTCCAAAACATCTTTCTCCTGTCTAACGAGATCTCTAATGATTTCTATCCTACTATTACCAGTACACTCTTGAGGGATCTGATAAAGCTTGGATTTCTTGCTACACCAGTCACTTAATAATTTGGATACCTCTAAATCTACTGAGTCACTATCATCAGGTGATAAAAGGTACTTATCGACTCTGCTTGTTAATTTATTTGGTTTTGTCATTAATAGTTTGAATTTGAAGAGTTTAAAAGGCATGAATAAAAGCCGTAAGATCACATAGCTATGGACCGTAAAAGACCCATCGAAATGAACTTTAAAGGCCAATTTCCAATTTTCGGGGAAATCTTCCTCTGCACTCTCCTCATCGTCATCCTCCTCCTCCTCCTCCTCATCATCATCATCTTCATCCTCCTCTTCATTCTCTAATCTTTGCTGCTTTTGATGGTACTTTTTAAACTCATGGATTATCTCACAAAGAATTTCAAAATTTGAATCAAGCCACTCCATCTTCACTTCAAGTTGTTTCACTTTATTAGTTGTATTGGTTTTTTTATACTTGCTAATATAAGAACTTACTTGATTAAAAAGCAGTACCGTATCATTGACATTAGGCTCTGTATGTTTACTAACAAACCCATATCTCTGTAAAAGATAAGGGTTGGCTAATTCGTTACCATAAGTATTGAATACTTCATAATTGTATTTCTTGTCAGGTAATGAAATCAAGGTTATATCCACACATTGGGAACTGTCTTGTAATTGTGGATCCATGTTCTCTAAAATGGTGGTATTATTAATTTGACTATCTTCATCGTCAATTTCATCTGGTTGACTCAAAGAATCATCGTGGTCATCATGACCATCTTCATTGTCTATTTCTTCTTGTTCGAGTTTTTGGATTAATTCCATGGTAATTTCCCCAATGTCTTCGCTATCGGATGAACTGTGGGTTTCCTCATGGTCTTGTCCGTCATTTTCGTTTTCATCAACATCTGCTTGATCTGATTCTGATTCTGATTCTGCTTCGGAGGATTCAATCTCTATATCATCATTACTATCATCAATTGCGTCCAATTCCGCCAAGTCCATTACGTTTTCATCATCATCATCTTCACCATCTTCATCATCATCTTCTTCATCATCTTCTTCTTCTTCATCACCTTCATTCTCTTCGTCCTCCTCTGCTCCCTCAAATATCTCCTGTAATTCTTCCTCTTGCTCATCATCACTGGCCATATGATCACAATCTTGTTCACCACAAATCTCACATACATCCATTCCTCCATCACATTCAAAATGAACATTTTCTCTGGTAATTAGCACATCTTCTTCCAATGTAGGTGATAAATGGTTAAATAAATCAGCTCCTGGTACTAATGATGGTCCATGGTATTCATCGACTTGAAATGCTTTTGAAATAACCGTTTGAACACATGCTCCAAATGTAGTTAATTTCTGTTTATATGACTCAAACGTCAGAGTTTCTGTCTCCTTTTTGGATAAATCAATATCAAGGATTGGTGGAATGTCCACGAATTTTTCATTAGCTTTAGCAAATTTTATACATTCTTCAAATAGTATAATCAATTCATGTAAGTCTAACATTCCTAATATGGAACATTCGGTGTTTTGTAAGAACTTTCTTTCTGATTCACTCCAAAGACATATGGGGACATCGATTTCTGTTACGGTAGGATCAATCGATTTTAAATAATCGTACCATGGAGATGCTTGTCGCATATTCAATTCATATATGAATGAGATAATCAACCCATGCATACCACCAGTTAAGTCAAGATCATTGTCATCGCTGTTGACATCTTCGTCGTTTTCATCACCTCCATGGATTTCATCATAATCTACCAAAAGATTATAGATCAGTGAATTCTTGCAACTTAAGATATTAGATTTATGAACTCGAAGAAGAATAGTATCAATTAGTGAATGAGATAAACTATTTGGAGATTTCCAGAATACTCCTACTCCACCAATTGAGGAAGATTTGAGTTCCAATAATTCCAGGTTCCAAAAAGCATTCTCTTGTAACCATTTGTAGTAACTATCTAAACTTTTAGTTGTCATTACTGTAAAGGAAATCCTATATCTAATTGTTCTATTTTTTCGTTCTGTATTTTGTAGGAATATTTCAAATCTTACCCGGATCATCAAGCTCATCGCACTATAAAATCACTTCGAGTCCGCAAAAAATTTTATTTTTTTTTTCTTCTTCTTTTCTTTCTTTAATCATCAGTAGTGGTTATACTATCTCTTAATAGATATATAACTTGTACTTTAATGTACAACTACATAAAGACTTAGTCACTTCTTTAACTGACACCACATTAGTGATTGTGTCGACTTGAGAAGGGCGTCAAGCTAAGTGTTTTTGACCTTTTTCACAGATTGGCTACAATTACACTTCGTTTCCGGTCTTTTAGAATGAAGCACTTAATGTTTTAGGAAAGTTCTAATAATGTTAGCACCGTTGGGTGTTAAAATATTTTATTAGATTAATTCATTGTGCTAAATCTGTATTAAAGAAAATCTTGTAGAGGTATTAATGTAGAGTTTTATTTGATACCTACTCTCTTAATGAACGTTATGAATAGGAAAGTGGACAATAAGCTTATGGCTTTCATGTGTTTCATGGTTTTGATGGCATATAATGTTTACCACTTTCAAATGATTATTCAATCTTGCTGGTGTGTTAACTGAACCTATAACTCTAACCTAAGTATTTAGTTGTCAGCCGTTATGTTGGTCATATGACCTTCACTTGAACCCACCCGCGCTCATGCAAAGGAAAAGAAAAAAAACCTGACAGAAAAATTTTCGAAAGAACCTTAAAGACACAAATCATCTAAATCATCTAAACTAATCAAATATGGCCCATAGATTGATAGTAAATGTGATATTTACAGGAGCCACTGTATTTGGCCGTGCCTTTTCAGAAGCTTATAAACAAGCAGCCAAAGTAGGAGCTACCTCAGCTGCCACTGGTGTCAGTAAAAGTCAATCAATTGGTGGTATCCCAGTTGATGAAGCTTGTAAGATCTTAGGATTAGAGAAGAAAGAATTATCCGTCGATAAGGTCAATGAAAAATATACTTATCTTTTTGATGTCAATTCTAAAGAGAAAGGTAACTCGTTTTACTTACAATCTAAAGTCTATTATGCTATGGATACCTTACGAAAAGAAATAGAATATGTTGAAAAACTCAAAAATCAAAAGAATGAACTGCCGACGTCCTCATGAGATGTTTAACAAGTTGGGATCCCCTTTCCTGCTAGCACAGTACTGTTTCTAGCTCAGTATACGACCTATTTACTGGTGCTAAATGTCACCCTTTAGTGGTGATTCACACATTTCATTCTCATTAACTAACTAAGTCTTGTAAATATCTTGGTGAAGAACTAAATAGCTTTAATCCACATGGTTATGTCATATAATATGTTTCAATTTTGTAGCCATAATGTAGCCCTCTCCGTAGCCTTCTCTGTGGTGGCCTTACAATACCCTGTTAACTGTGGTACTATGTCTATACGATCGTTTGTCCTGCGACTTTACGTATTTTTTATTTTTTTTTTGTTCGCAGCGAACTTAAATATTTCATATTTAAAGTATACTTGTACACCCAGTTTATTGATTATATTATAGCAATCATATAGCCTTATAATGGGTGACGATAATAAACCGGGTAGTGGTGATAATAACCAGGACCAACTTCTACAAGATGCTTCTACGTTATTGTTATTTGCTAACACAGCTGCAAAACAACAAGAAACCAAAAAATCACCATCACCTCCTGCTCAAGTTCAAGGGTCCAACCAATCAATAACCCCTTCCCACCGTCATTCACTGTCACATAGTTATACTAAATCAGTACAGCAGCTGCCAGTTATTGGTGTTGCTAGAGATCCAAGTCCAAGCACTGCTCCAGGTGCTGCTCCAGGTGTTGCTCCTGCTCATCATGGTACTGTATTCGACCCAGTGAGACAAACATATACTCAGCCATCTTCTGGTACTCCATCTCATAATTCATCTCCTGGTCCTGGTATACAGAACATACCCCCTCAGGCTAATCAACCACCTGGTGGCCAAACTGGAATTCCTCAGGGTGTACATCATGGGGTTCCTCCTCCTATTCCTCCTATTCCTTCACATCATCCTTTTGGCCAAAATCATTCCCAAATTGCTCCTTCTCATCCTCATAACTTTGATAAAAGTCAAACAAATAGCCCTCCAGTACCATCAATCAAACCAACTCTGCAAGTCCATTATCAAGATCCTTTGCCACATAAACAACCCTCCGTTAATCCACTTCCAACTGACCCAAGTATAACTGTTCCTAAACATCAAGAGCCATTATCGCCTAAATTCCCACCTCCTTTTAATTCGGCTCCTGTTTCTCATAATACATCGACTCGTTCGTCAATATCCGAACAAAGTAGTAATCAACAACGAAAACTTCAACCTCCTCAACCTCAAGATTCTGGCTTGTCTCATAGGCGAACGAATTCTTCTCCTGAAAATGAAATTACTTCATCTCAGCTTAAAAATTCCTTGTCTCCTGGTCCTGCCAGTGTGGTATTAGCTAGAGGTGTAGATAATGAGTCTGGTAAAAGGATTAATAATAATGCTATGATAGCTGCTGCTGCTTTAGCTCAAGCTGCTGATAATCCTTTACCATTATTGAAAAGAGAGGAAGCCAAACGGGTAGCTCTTGAATCTGGAGCTGGTGATACTACCACTATTAAGCAAGAACCTGAACAACAACCAGAAACCACTGCTGGTACTAATACTACTACTGCATCTAAAGATTTACAGCCTACAAATCCTCTTTCAGTAAGAAGATCTGTAGTTGATACAACATATATAGCTCCACCCTTACAGGAGTATCAAGTAGACCCCGATTCTGGTATAATTGGATGTATCTGTAACATTGATGATGATGATGGGTTCACCATCCAATGTGATATTTGTTTCCGTTGGCAACACTGTTTATGTATGGATTATTCCACTAATGATGAAATCCCTGAAGATGAGTATAAATGTTATTATTGTGATAAAGAAAAATGGGGTAAATTTGATCCTGAAGCTTGTAGAATAAATACGTTAGCAAGACTTGAAGCTGATAAATCAGACAATAATAACACTAACCCAACCAATGATTATGATGATAAGAACACCAATAATGATAATAGTAATATTAACGATAATGATAATGCTAAGACCACTGACACTAGACCCATAAATAAGCGTAAAGTTCTGAACCACCGGAAGGTGGATGACAAAAAGAGACGTAAAGTGGAACAAACAAATGATTCTAATGTTTCTAAAGGAGATGTTAATAATACTACCACCAATAATAATAAAGTTTCTAAAGATCGTAAGAAACAATTGAGAGATGATTTTAATAATGTTCCAGCAGCAAAAGTCGATGAAACACCATCTTTTATTCCTAACAAAGATAATGAATTATTAGAAGATGGATTTACGGCAGAAAATTATCAATCTACTTATTATAAATTAAGAACTAATGACTATAGAAATCATGATTTACAAGCATATTTTCAGAGATTAGGTAGTCAATTTTATGAAAGATATAATAAATTAACTCCAGAACATCAACAGAGTTTAGATATACAAATATTGACATTAAAAGAATTTAAAGCTATTCCTAAGATATATACTGTTTTACCTAATCATGAAAGACATTTAAGAGAAGAAAATGTATCTATGGCCCATAAAATTCCCAAAATAAGTGTTCAAGTTAAAGCATATTCCGACTCTCAAAAGCAGAAATTCAATGGGATTTCCAAGTTAGGTTTATTTATTCAACATTCATCAAAAGTTGAGAAATTGGATAAAAATGATGGTAATGAAAAATCCGAAAGTGACAAATCCAATGATTCCATTGAAGATTTTGAAGAAACTATTGCTAAAGGAACCCCATTGTTGGAATATTTTGGGGTTTTAGATTTGTTTACTGAATATAGAGATAATAAGACTAATCAGTATCACATTTGGGGGACCACTAAACCAAAAGTTCTCAAATCAGAACTTCCATTATTGGATGCCAATAGTCAAACTAAAAGTTTGGAAGTTGTCTTAGATTCAAGATTTGTTGGTAATGAAAGTAGATTTATTAGAAAAGCATGTCCAGGAGCCACTAATTGTGAAATTAAGAAATTTTATATTCCTGATACTAATTCGTTCAAATTCTTAGTGGTTACATCTAAAGATATCACCTTAACTAAACAATCGGGTGATGAAGAATTAAGATTACCATGGGAATGGGATCAAGCTCAACCAATCCGAAAAATGTATGGAGATGTTACGAATGAAATTGAAGGTCTTAAATTTGATCAATTATCTGATAAAGAGAAATCGCTTTTAGTAGGGACCATTGATAACATTCTTTATTTTACTGAATGTGGATGTTCAACTACATCTAACACTCCTCTGTACTTACCCAATTGTGCGGTATTTAGGGTCAGAAAAGCCATCACTTATTTATTAAGATCCACTAGGAAGATGTCAGGTATAACCAATGTAAACCTTTATAAGCCTAGAGAAGAATTAATATTACCTAAAGGTCCCAAGAAGTATGTTTCATGGGAAGAAAGATTATATGACAGAGATAAGTTTATACAGACTAAACTCTTTTTACCTGCTCATGATGATGATGAAAAATTGGACCTAAATGGTGATAATAATGATCCAGAAGAACCTGATATCAACTTAACGTTACCTTTAAGACAAAGACTTTTAAAAACTCATATATCTAAATCATCTAGCCCAGTTAAACACGAAGACTCGATACCTTCTAATGAAGATATTACTACTATCGATGGTATTGAAGCTTCAGAATTCATCCCTATAACTACTGAATTGAAAGATAAGATCAAATCATCAGTTGAAGAAGAAGTTAAAATAAAACCGGAGATTGAAAAAAGTTTGTCCAAAGTTGGAGTCAATATTGGTACAGATGACAAACCAAATCTTGAGGAACTCAAAAAGGCTTTAAGTCTTGATTCTGAACCTCATACGAATGAGAGAAATCCTAATGAATCTAATGATAATGAAAATAGCGTCATTGATCCCAATGCCAATAAATCACCAGAAATGGATTCTAATAACGCTGATACCGTTACTAAGGCTATGCCGAATCCTGTTGTACCAGAAAATACAGAATCAAAGGAAGAAGCTAGAGATTCAGTAGCAACTGAACCGATCCCTCAACCCAAACCAACTGTAAAGAAGAAATTATCATTTGCAGATTATAAAAAGAAGATGAAATAAAATGGGTTCAGTATTTACTGAACAGCATATCACGTTCTCCGGACATCATTTCACCTAATATCGTTCTTCGTTGTATAATAGCTCCATTACTTTTTTTTTTTTACCTTCTTTTTTCTAGTATTTTATATTATCTATATAAGAATTTTTTTAATACATAATATATTTACAAGCATCCCCATATTCGTTTAAATACGATCGAAATCATTACGATCAATTTTAGCAGATTTACACAATTGATGAAACATTGAATTTTCATCATTAAAAAGGTTTATAGGAGTATCATACTCTTTAAGCTCACCTTTATCCAAGACCAATATTTTATCATAATTAAGAATTGTTTGCAATCTATGAGCAATACAAAGAATAGTACAATTACTAAACTCTTTAATGATAGTATTTTGAATGTAATTATCAGTCTTATAATCCACAGAAGATGTGGCTTCATCTAATATCAAAATCTTGGAATTTCTAACCAATGCTCTACAAAAGGCAATTAATTGTCTTTCACCAAGAGAAAAATTGGCTCCGTCATCTTCTACAACAGAGTCAAGATGAAACTTATTGACTGGATTATCCATATCATTGGTTTTCTGTTGATGTTTAATTTCATTTAATTGGTCAGGCTTAATTAATCCGGATCTTGTTAAAGAATCCCATAATAAATCATCAGATTTCTCATTAAATGGATCTAAATTGGTTCTTATAGTACCTCTGAATAAAATAGATTCTTGAGGAATAATTGATAATTTACTTCTTAATTCATTTAATCCTAATTTAGAAATGTCAATGTTATCAATTGTAATAGTTCCTTCACATAACTCAGTTAATCTATATAAGACATTAGTTAATGATGTTTTCCCAGCTCCCGTTCTACCACAAATCCCAATTCTTTCATTATTATTGACTTTAAAGGAGATATTTTTCAAAGTTTTTGGAAACCCAGGTCTATAAATCATTGATACATTTTCAAAAGTAATGACCCCACTAGCTGGCCATTCAGACGTTGGTTTTGTTTCATTGATATGATAAGGAGCTTCTTGAGGTACTTCAAAAGCAAATTCACACATTCTTTCAACAGCATTCATTTCATTTTCAAGTTGAGTATAACTGTCAACAATCATAGTTAACATATTTGGAAGTACTAAGATATAAGAAATAATTAACCCAGTGGATGCTGGACTAATATTGAAAACTCTCCCCACACATAATAAAGTAATTAAAAGGATGAAAATAAATGATAATCCATTTAATTGTAATGCAAGCCATCTTTGGACGGCATTAACCATATAATAAGCTTCATTCATGTTATCTACTAAATAATCATTTTTGGTAACAAATCTATTGGAACTTTTATGAGCCTTTATAACATCCATCCCAGTTAAAGACTCGTTATAATTATTAAAAACATGAGATCTTTGAACTGCTTCTAATCGTTTGATTTCTCTTGATGAGGCTTGATAAAAACTACCCACAAACGTAAATATAGTACCAATTATAGGAATAGCAATTGCAAACCAAGGCAAATAAATAATACATAAGATTATAGTTCCAATGATATTAGCAGATGAAAATGAAACTAATCTTACTCTTTCGACAATCTCATTATCTAAAGCATCAGTATCTTTAGTGAATCTATTTAAAATTCTTCCAATAGGAGTAGCATCTAAATAAGACATTGGTGCCCCTAATAATCGTTTAACACTGGCAATATTTAAATTTCTTGAGGCTAAATTAGTTAAATGAATATAACAAAGAAATTGAAGAACTAAAAATATAAATGACATGAAAGTTACCACAATATAGATGGCAATATAAAAATTATCTGATTTCTTGAATCGTTCTTCAGTCCAAAATGATAACCAAACATTGGTGAATAATTGACAAAATGTACTTAAACTAACAGTTAATAAAATAATGGCAACAAATATTAATGGACTTAATGGTTTAGATCCTAATTGTAAATATTTCTTATAAATATTCCAACCAATGGTATTGACAGCTCTTCTCTCTTCTTCGATTAATTTCCCACTGGTATCAAAAAGCTTCTCATTCCCATTTATATTAACTTTGTCATTATCATCACCATCTTCTTCTTCTTCAGTAGAACTTGATGTTATAGTCCGTTTAATTAAACCTGAGGATGGATCCTTTTTTTCAGAATCATAAGCTATCTCATCAATTTCCTTATCTATATGAGAAATATCTTTAGTACTAGTAATATTATGATCTTTATAATTATGAGCCGTCAAATCAATGAATCCATCATTACGACTTGACAATTCTTGTGGAGTACCAATATCAAAAGTTCCATCTCCATTCAAAAACACCACTCTATGGGCAGAATTAATAAATGAAAGTTGATGAGTAGCTAAAATGATGGTCTTATTTTTTAAGATTCCAAGGATGCAATTTTGCATGATATGTTGACCAACTTTAGCATCAACTGCACTTAAAACATCATCTAACAACATAGTATCACTGTCTTTATATACGGTTCTGGCCAAATTGACTCTAGCTTTTTGTCCTCCTGACAAGGTGATTCCTCTTTCTCCAACTTCAGTTCTATCACCCGCTGGTAAAGCATCTATATCATCCTTTAATCCACAAGCAAAAATCACTTGTTGGTACTTTTTCTCATCATATTCATTTCCAAATAAAATATTTTCTTTTAAAGTATCATTTTGAACCCAATTATTTCCATTCAATAAAACAGATCCATTGATTTGTACATCTCCAGATTGACGCTTCATGAATCCAGAAATAGCATTTAAAAATGATGATTTACCAGACCCAATAACTCCTGTTACTACTACAAATTCTCCTTTTTGAATGTTTAAATTCACATCTTTCATATGAAATGATACTCTACCTTTTGAAATCGTTTTCACGGGATCATCTTTCTTTTTCTTTTTCAATTTATTAAATTTACTAACTTTTGATTTCTTGTTTCCATCTTGCTCTTGTTCTAAATCTTCAAAAGTGTTCCAAATAAATTCACCGTTTTCAATGTTAACAACAGTTTGATCTGAATCTTTAGGTGAAGGTAACCTATCTTCATTAATGGTTACATTTTCATGAATAAAACTTTCACCACTATTGAAAAATGCATTGATTCTACCTAAAGATATAATGGCATCAGCTGAAACTCCGACCGATAAAGGAATTGATACAATGAAATATCCTAAAAGACCAAATAATGAAACAGCAGAGAAAACATCTGCAGCATTTCTATTAGTTTCAGTGGAGTATAATACCAAAAATGAAGCCATCGAGGCAAAGGAACTTATTGAAATAGAAGTGGCTATTAAAAAATTTCGAACAAATTGTAATTTATATAATTGATTAGCTTCACTCCTTCTAGTTTTACCAATATTTTCTTCATATGGAACTTCCCATGAATATAATTTGATTATTTTTAAATTATTCACCACTTCTTTGATATAGCCAATTCTCTTATCAGTAAAAACTAATGATTTAATCCGAAGTTTAACCATAACAGTAGCCATAATACTTAAAACAATGGTAAATAATATAATTACTCCAATGCCTACCGCAGCAGGATATCCAATATAAATAGCTAAAATCAAAATCGAAACAGCTAAAGTAAAAGGAAAGGTAAAACATAAAGGACTAAATTGAAATCCTAAATCAATTTTTGCTAAATCGGTACTAACAAATGTGGTTAATTTGGATACGGGGAAATCATGCTTAGACTTATCATCGGCTTTAAAAGCCTTTTCAATAAGAAATTTCGTTAATACCCCTTTTGTTTGAGCTCCTGTTAACAATGCAAAATACATATAATGATGTCCAAACATAAAACAAATGAATAATCCTACAGTGATTCCAAAGGCATATCCAACTCCTTTACCTAAAGAAGATTCAAGTCCTAAAGCTCTAGAACCCACAAATTGAATTAATTTTCTTGATAAAAGTGGAAGACATCCATTACCAGTGTCACATAAAAAGATTGCTAAAACTGCATAAGAATATTGCCATTTAAAAGTTTCAAGGATTGATAAAAGAAGTACAAACACACTTGATTTATAATCTTCAGGAGTTTTGTCCTTATTATGTTTCAAAAATTTAAGTCTTCTAGCATCACTATGTTTAGCAAAGATCCGTTGAAATTTCTGATACATATAATCTAATTTTATGTCATCACCTAAATAATATAAATCATGAACGGTGATAGTTCTCTTATAACCAATTCTCAATATTGGGAAAACCCAATCAAAGAAGACATAACTTAAAATTCCTTTACTATCATATCGAATTCTATCTTCTTCCGCGGTGATTGGTGGTACCTTTTTATTCATAAGAAAAGAAAACCATCTTTTTTGGTATTGTAATTCTGGCTGTGACTCTAATATATTCTTTTCATCTGTAGCTGACATTTCCCATACATAAATAACTTTCCAGTATTTTACGGTGCTGGGAGTCTCTGCACACTAGTGTGTGGGTATGTGTGAGGCTAATAAACGACAATTAGCTTGAGTTAAGTAGCAATTGTCACTTATAGAGTGAACTGAAACCGTTGACAGAATTACTTTTAATGGGACTTTTTTTTTTTTTTTTTGAACAATTTTGAGATGGCTTAAGTCCCTTCTGCGCATACTCTATAAGGGCACGCTAACCGGGATCGGGATTTTGTCTTGGTCTAATACGAGTCGGAGGAAGGGATTTCTTGGCTTCATGTTGTTTGTTAATAGGTTAGTTATAAGAATGGTAATGGTTAATAATGAAAATACTATGGGTCTCATATGTTCACTCAATATACTCTGTAAGAGGGTAGATAATTAGAGTTGTCCTGTTGCAGCCATTAATTGTGCTTATCATGGCCCTCATCGGATAACCGCACTATTTCGGTAGATCGTTTAGATAATAAATTCCAACTCTGCATTGAATAACATAAGCCCCATACATAAAAATATATTAACATTAAATCTCTATAAACTCCGATACACCAGATATATTATAATCACAAACCCCATTAATGGTAGTTTACCACAGTATTAAACTGTTTCTTTGGATGAAACCTTTTGAACAACTATATTATCCCCACCTTTCCCTTTTGATGACATTTCTTCATCTGGTGATGAATTGGTAGATCCTACTTCATTAATATTTCCCAAATGGTCACCCTTTTCGGTAAGGCTATCACCAATAATTTGATCATGCCCATCAGCATCAGCATCTTGCTGTGGTCTATTCTCTGGTACAGTCCAGGCTACATAAGTAGCTGTTGGAACGGTTATCCAAAAGGCCCCAGCAGCAACAGCCAAATTAACAGTATCACTTTCTTCTACCACTCCTACTACATAAGATAGAACACCACCTAATGATTCTAACCCTCTAATTATAGCAATCACATAACTCATATCGGAAGCTGGAAAGTTATACAATCCTACCACCCACCAAATCCAATTAAATACCAACTCAGCAGGAATTTTGAAGATTTGATAAGGTACATATGCAGTTACAAAATATGGTGATCCCTTCCAATCAAGATCGGTTATACCATTCTTTTGAATGTGTCCTTGAGCTATAAATGCCCATATGTAATAACAACTTAAGAAACTTGAAAATAAAACCCAAGAATATCTAGCTTTGAGTTTGTTGGAAACTCCTTTATAATCAAGACACCAAGTTCCGAATAAATCAGCTAAAGCTGAAATAGCAGCTGCTAATAACACATTTAATGATCTGGATCTAACACTAAAATTATGGACCATATAATTCCCTTGCCAAGTCTTATACCAGGCATTGGTCAACATTAATGGAGCCAAAATCAAAATTTCTTTACGTTTAGCAACTCTAATAAAATGATTCCACATAGTTTTAAAACTTTCATTAGTAACATTATCCGGAACTTTAGTACCATCCTTTCTAATTACTTTACTAGGAGGGGCTAAAATATACGCCCAAAATGGACCAGTAGCTTGAATCACCAATAAGAAAATATAAGTACTGGTAGAAACCAGACCAGTAGAACTAGAATTAGCATTAACTGCTACCATAATGATCCCAGCAATTATAGAACCACATTTATTTAATGCTTGCCAAATCCCAATAAATAAACCTCTTCTATTTTTTTCGGGATAATTAAGAGCTACTAATGCTTCAGATTGCCATAATCCAGGTGATGAAAGTCCACAAGTGACACCTCCCACTAACATTAACCATTGAGCACCAGTTTTTGAATTTAAATAAAGACCAGCCGAATAGAAAATATAACCTAATGTACCTATGAAAGCAGTAAATCTAATCCCCCATCTATTCATCATCATAGCAGTAAAAGGTGCTAAGATCACCATTAGTCCATATGATACTGATGTAGCCGTATAAGCAGTAGTAACAGTAGCTAAGCCCCCAGCTCCAAGGTTAGATAATGCTACCCAAACCCCAGGTTGTGTGAATGACATGATCCCACAAATTATGGCTTGGGTTAATGATGCCCTATACATATAATGGAAGTCAACCATTTTATACCGTATTGAATCCTATAATTAGCCCTTCTAATGACTTTTGTTTAAAAGAAAAAAGGATTAGTTTCAGTGAGTTTTAACTTTGAAAAACCTAAAAGAAATTAAAGTTTGAGCGATGAGAGGCTGACACTAGTAACAAACTAAATGCTTAATAATAGAAAAACTGAAAAGAGTTTTTTTTTTTGGGGGGGAACTAACAAAAAGTAGTTGATATTTATATCATTTCTAGCTGGAAAGAAACAGTGAAAAAAACGTTTAATGAATATAGATAAACAGTCAATTATCTTATCTCTGAATATTCTTCAACGGTCAAACGCACCAAGAAACGCGATGAGGCGGTTATGTTCCCTAAACTGGCAATTGCTGCAACGCTTATGCATTAGGGAATTTAGTAAAATCATAGTCTAGTTAATTCATATTATGGGGTGATTAAACATGATTCTTCAAGCGGGAAAAAAGATAACATGCTTCGAATTGATATTGTAAAGATAAGGGATCATATCTTATAATCTATCAGGATCTACCATGATCTATCAAGACCTATCCCTGATAACCATATGAAGATTGTAGAGTACTATTGAAATCCTGAACCATGTTTATTTAGTACGATCCAACTTTTAACCAGAGAAAAGCAGATTTGTGGTTCAATAGACTCTGAGTCTTTATATGTTAATATTTTAGGTGTTGTGATTGGTGACATTCGATGAACTTTTATTGAGTCAATAGGGTGGATCCTCCCGTAAAACTATTGATTTCAACAGAGTACCATCATTATATTTCCTACTACTTATGGGGTAATTCAAACAATATTAAGAAGATCTTGTGATAGCCTGATGGGTGTTTTAACCGCCCATCATCAAAAATCTAAAGTTTGTGACATAATTAGATCAGACAGATAGAGATCTCTTATCCTAAAAATTAATCCATTTGCCTAAGGGTCCCTGGAAAGCCCCTCCATGTATATCGGATAAGGTGTCCGTTTGGTTAATATTCCCCATTCTACCCCAACTTTACAGCGGTATGTTCTCTTAAATAGTCCATAGAACCGCCTTTATTAAAGTCCTTAAAAGTACAGAACCCGGTGGTTAAGGTTACCGTTTAGAGTAATCTAACCGCACAACCCTGTGATAAGAGGAAATTGCAGCATTATTTTTAAACCACCACCCCAAATAGGACAAAAGTTTAATAATGTAGCAAATATCAGACAAATTATAAAAAAAGAAAGAGATCCAGGACTTATCACTTTATGGCTTGTCTGTTTTAATAGTTCAAATCAAAAAATAGAAAAAGAAGAAGAAACACACACACACACACACACACACACAGAAAATGCCTGCTAAGGTTTCAATTGAAGACATTAATCCTGGTGAACCAACAGGTCCCAGTTTAAAGACATCCGGATTAGGACCTCAAAATGATAAAGAGATCCAAAAAATGAAAGATGTGTTTGAAACCAGATACACCAATTTTGTAGTTGACTATGAGAAATCTATTGGGAATTATATCTGTGATGTAGATGGGAATTATTATTTAGATGTATTCCAACAAATTGCGTCTATAGCATTAGGGTATAATAATTCAGAATTAAGGGAAATGGCTAAATCTGAAGATATGATTAGTGCCTTAATTAACAGACCTTCAACTGGTAGATTTCCTCCTAAATGGTATGGAAGAGCTCTTCGTGAAGGAGTTTTATCAATAGCTCCACAAAACCAAGATAAAGTTTGGATTTGTTTAAGTGGATCAGATGCTAATGATAATGCTATAAAAGCATCATTTATGTACTATAAATCTAAACAAAGAGGCTATGAAAACCCATTTACCTCTGAAGAATTGACATCTGCTATGGAAGCTAAAGCCCCTGGGAATCCAGATTTGGCGATTTTATCCTTTAATGGATCATTCCATGGAAGAACAATTGGATCTGGTTCTTTAACTGCTGCTAGAGCTTATCATAAGATTGATTTACCGGCATTTAATTGGCCTAAAGCTGATATGCCTACATTAAAATATCCTTATGATAAATATGAATTAGAAAACCAACAAGCTGAAATAAAAGCTCTTGAAAATGTTGAAAATATCTTCAAAACTTGGTCATGTCCAATTGCTGCAGTTATAATTGAACCAATTTTATCAGAAGGTGGTGATGTTCATGCTTCTAAATTCTTTTATCAAAAATTAAGAGATTTAACCTTAAAATATGATTGTTTATTAATCTTTGATGAAGTTCAGACAGGAGCTGGAGCCACTGGGAAATTATGGGCTCATGAACATTTTGAATTCCTGACTCCTCCTGATATTGTTACTTTTAGTAAAAAATTACAAACAGCAGGATTTTATTATCATAATCCAAAGATTATTCCTCATGATGCTTCTAGAATGTTTAATACATGGGTAGGAGATCCTGCTAGAGTATTAGTGGCCGAAGGAATTTGTAAAGCCATTAATAAATATGATTTGGTTAATCATACAAAAGAAGTAGGTGATTATATCTATCCAAAATTATCCCAATTATCCGAAAAGTATCCAACATTAATGCAAAATCTTAGAGGTAAAAATAGAGGGACTTTTATTGCTTGGGATTTACCAGATGGTGATGCTAGAGGCAAATTCTTCAACATTGCTAGAGCTCAAGGATTAAATATTGGTGGTGGATATGTTAGAACCGTTAGACTAAGACCATCATTAACATTTAATAAGAGACATGCTGATTTAACCGTTGAACTATTAGATAAAAGTTTTGAGGTTTTGAAAAATGGGGGTTGATATAGTTGGAAACTTTTGATACAAGGCCCTATAGATAATTAGATATACAAAATATACACATAAAGAATTAAAATGTTTTGACAGCCCTTGACACGGGTCTCTACCATACCATTGACATAGATCTACCAAGTAGAATAATACAGCAATACAGCAAAAAAAAAAAAATATAACATAAATACAAATATCACCCAAAAGGGCACAAAAATTATTCCCTAAAGTCCTATTTCTCTCATCTCTCCACATCTTTCAAATACTCCCCGATTTCTTATATATGGATCCAATTGAATATAATTTTCAGACAATTGATGCTGTAAATCTAATCTTTGAATTAAACAATTATAGGAATCTTCCTTAGTAGTGGTATTGATCCAATCAATGGTTGATTGAGTGAATAAAGCAAACAATTCATACCGTTGATAAATTAAATGATCAAAATGACCATCAACTCTTTTCTTTCTGGCATTTTTAGAATTAGGATTCACATAAGACATTCTAAAATTATCACTCCCTCCTAAAGATTTAGGAATATATTTTTTATCAATAAAATTTAATAAATCTTGAGTACTATAAGTGAAATGGATTTTAGCAGCTACACTAGGATCTAAAAATCCTCTTATAATTTTCCATACACTATTAAAAAACCAAGGAGCATTATGAATCAATACTACTCCTAAATATTCAGGATAATTAGCTTCGAAAGCAGTAGATAAAAATCTAACCGCATGTAAATCGGCATTTTTTAAAGAAAAATTTGACATATCGAATAAAATGGTTCCCTTATTAATCCCTTTAGATTCTTGTAATCTTAATCTAACCCATTCTATTATAATACAAATAAATCTTTCAAATTCTTGATCAGAACAATCCAGTCTAAAATGTTTACCAACATTTATAACTACTAAAGGTCTACCGTGGTTATCAAATCCTCTTAAATAAGCTTGATTTAATGCAAATGCATTGATCAACCGAGGATTAGAATTGAAATATCCATAATCTCCTTTAAATAAATAAGTTTCTACTGGATGAGAATTAACTCTCCAATCAAGACATTTAAAACACATCTCTAAAGCTTTGCTTATATGAAATTTCTTAGCTTCAATATATCTTAATAATGGAGTATCAAAATAATCATTTCTAGTACTTAAAAATAATCCTTTTTCCAAGTCAAATATATCATAACGATTAAATAATATATGAACATTATCAGCATCAACCACGGTGAATTGATCTTTTTTATTCCCATTATTCCCATGATTCCCATGACTTCCATGATTTAAATTCACTTGCTTACTTGGTAAATATTGTTTCAACAGTTCATCGGTCACTAAATTAAAATGATAATGCAATTGTTGACTAGTGGTCTTTTTAAAATATTCAAGTTTTCTTAAAGCATTTAATAATATAAGATTATTCCTATTACTGGTCTTTGGATAATCCAAATGTTTAAATTTTGATTCATCTTTAACATTAGAATCAACATATGTACTTTGTTTAAATATGGTTTCAGCAGGTCTATTAATATCAATTCCCATACTATAGAATAGCACCGCATACATTTGTTTGAGGGAAAGCTCTTTACGAGCATCCATTGACCATGATTGATGTTGTTTCAATTGTTCAAGTTCTATCATCTTGTAACTTGGGGTAGATGATGGCTTTGTCATTTTCCAGTGACATATATATCACAAAAGAAGGGATTAAATTGAGTGGGGAATTGACTTATAAAGTTGTAGTCGAATATCTGTTCCTGGTACAGGACTTAACTGCAATAGGAGATTAAGCTCGCATATGTGAGAGGGTGAAAAGAAAATGTTTGAGAAAATACGATGATTGAATTACAAAAGTTTAAGGCGGGTGGGTATGTGAGTGATGAACGAACCATAGTACTTCCCAGATATCAATGGTGGTTTATATTATAGTTCTAGTGGGATCTGAATCTAGGGGTTAACTCAAGTAATCGTGCAGTCAGTATGATGCAGTCTCTGTATTAATGTGATCAAAATTGCTGCAGTCTCAGGCCTATTGTTAGTGGGTCCTAATCAAATGATAACTGGTCTATAATCTTATTGTCCTCCTAACATTCTTTCTGTATTCCCAATGAGGAAATAACTTTAACTTTAGCTCTCCCAACAATTTATATCAGCATATGATTTTGTCCAATCCGGTTCAGTAAAAATGGCTTATTTGTTCATACACGCAACATTATATCTGGGGAAGTCCTTGTGTCAGATTATGTAGACCAGCTGCATCTGCACCTGCGGCTGCACTAGTGTGTAAACCTTTCGGTGTTGTAAATTAACACTGTAACACCGGGAGTAAGTTGACCCTGACCCTATTGAAATTAATTGTGATTTCTAAAGTCAGTTATCAATGTTTAACAAGAGTTGATGTCTTTTAAAGTCTTCAGAAATATCAGGGTTTCGGAGATATCAATGTGTAAATATGTCTGAACTTCTTCTCCACCGTTGGTGCAATGTCTACTAAGTCCGCTGTCTGAACAAACCCTACTCACAAGTACTATAAAAACTGGTTATGGACACACCGTTCGGACTTGGGGAAATACAAAATACTCCGATACTCAATTTTTTTTTTCTTCACATGAAGTTTTGAGATTAAGGATCAAATACTATAAAGGTTCAGACATTCACAGTACTAGAGTCCAATTGATGGTGATCTAAAGTTAACTACCACAAATATGATTGTTGATAAGTTATTGAAAAGTCAAGGAATTGAAGACATTCGTGATATTACTACCCTTCAATGGGTTATTGCTAGTATTGTATTTCTAATGGTAATTTATGGGTATCATAGAGCTAAAATTGAATATTATAAGAAGAAATTTAATGCTAAAGAAGGGAAACTATTACCAGGATCCTATCCAGTTTTTAGTAGAAGACCATTTATGATGTTAAAGAAGAAAAAAGAAGGAAAAGTTTGGGCAATGGTTATGGGATTTTTCAAAGATTATGGCCATAGTTTTACTGCTAATATGGGACATAATGTATTTGTTACCTCAGATCCAGAAAACATTAAAGCTATTTTAGCTACTCAATTTAATGAATTTGTTATGGGATTAAGACATGCACATTTCAAACCATTATTAGGAGATGGGATTTTCACGTTAGATGGACATGGGTGGAAACAAAGTAGAGCTTTATTAAGACCTAATTTTTCAAGAGAAAAAGTTGCTCATACTCAAGCTTTAGAATCCCATTTACAAAACTTAGCTAAACATATTAGAAAACATGATGGTGAACCATTTGATATTCAAGATTATTTCTTTAGATATACCGTTGATACTGCTACAGAATTTTTATTTGGTCATTCATTATATGGATTAATGGATGATTCTATTGGTGAAACTCCTCCACCTGGTTCTTTTAGAGGTTCTGGTGATTTCTATAAAAGTTTCACTACTTCCCAAGAGATTTGTGCTACTAGATCTTGGGCTCAAAATTTATATTGGATTATAAATCCTCCATCTTTTAGAAAGAATAATAAAGTGGTTCATGAATTTGCTAGATTTTATATTAATAAAGCTTTAAATTTTTCTGAAAAAGAATTAGAAGAAAAGAGTAAAGATGGATATGTATTTTTATATGAATTGGTTAAAGAAAGTAGAAATCCTAAAGTGTTACAAGATCAATTATTAAATATTATGATTGCTGGTAGAGATACTACTGCTGGATTATTATCAATGGTATTTTATGAATTAGCTAGAAACCCTGAGATTTTTAATAAATTGAAAACTGAAATTTATTCTGAATTTGGTACTGAAGAAACTTGTAATCCAAGTGAGATCACTTTTGAAAATTTAAAAAGATGTGAATATTTAAAATGGGTCATTAATGAAACTTTAAGATTATATCCAAATGTTCCATTTAATTTTAGAATGGCCACTAGAAATACAACCTTACCAAGAGGTGGAGGTGATGATTTACAATCTCCAATTTTCATTCCAAAAGGTAAAGTTGTTATTTATGCTATATCTGCTACTCATAGAGATCCTCAATATTATGGTAAAGATTCGGAAGTATTTAGACCAGAAAGATGGGGGGATAAAAATTTAAAACCGGGTTGGGCTTATTTACCATTTAATGGTGGTCCAAGAATTTGTTTAGGTCAACAATTTGCTTTAACTGAAGCTAGTTATACAATTGTCAGATTAATTCAAATGTTTCCAACTTTAATAAGTGAAGACAAAGCTACTGAGTATCCTCCACCAATTCATGCTCAATTGACATTAAGTTTGACTAAAGGTGATTATGTTAGATTATATTGAGGGTGAGGGGGTGAAAGGTGTTGGTTTGTAGATGTTGATGTGTATATGTCTTGGTTTATATATAGGTAAATAGGGGTTTTAAATGTAAACGTATTTTAGTTAAAAAACATTAGAGTGATTAATAGTCAGTTGGGATAATCTAGAGATAACAGATGTAATGGGTTAAAGAGATCTCATGAGATTCTCATGCATTTCATACATTCACATACATTCTCATACATTCTCATGCATTCGCATACATTCTAACTACATACCATAATCACTTATAATTTAGGTCTTGGATCGGCAGCCCTTAATATCTTTTCAATTGATACGGCCTTCATTAAATTACCTTTAACCTTTAATTTTCCTGACATATATAATTTTTGAGGATTAACTTCATCATTAACCAATTTCAAGAAATCAACATCTGACATCATTAAAGTAACATCAGCTTTTGGCAATGGCCCATCAATCTTCTTAACTTCTCCAGTACTTTTAAATTCGAAAAACCATGATTTGGTCTTTTTGTCTTTATTTTTCAAGGTTAAGATAACATTAGCTTTGGCTTGATTAACTGATTTCTTTTTCAATTGTGGATCATCATCCAAAACTGATTTCATGAAATTTAATAATTCAGTACCTTCGAAGCCTGGTTCACTTAAATCGGACATTTTTTATTTGGGTTTTAGGTGTATAGGACAACAATTTTAGGTGTTCTAATGGTCCTTATTTATACCTTTATGTATAGTAGTAATCGGTTGGTTATATTACCGCACGGGATTGATGATAAAGGGCGGGGGGAGGTGGGGGGGCCTAGCGGACTTAAATGTACCCCATCAAAATCCCCAACTTTAACCCCAGATTTGTTCGCATGTGAAGAGAGGTAAATGGCTGAGAATGTTACAGACGCATTTTGAAGAGTGGATTGGATAACGTTAAAGTGATTATTTTAATTGTATTACCTGATTTAGAGTCTATTTACAAAAATGCATATGATCAGTTTGTTGCAATGAGTAGTAGATATTAGGATCATGAATGTGAAAAAGTTAGTTCATTCACTCATGCATCTAAATCTAACTTGTCTAATAAGCTATCAATTAATTCAATATCTCTCTCATATAATAATAATGAATCCTTACGGATCTTGTTGTCCTCATTAAACTTACCAGTAAATGAAGGTCCTATAGGAATAAAGTCATTGAACAATTCATCACTGACCCCATATTTCTTAGATAAGTAATATCTTATATCATCAACTAATTCAATAGTATCAGTGACTTGACGATTTTCAATTCTATTAGCACTATCAACTATAATTAATTCAAATTGTTCTCGTAATTCAGGAGTATGATAAATTTGTTTTAAGTTAAAAGCAATTAGTTTAGTGAAAAATTGTTCTAATTTATCACATCTAGTATCCCATGAAATTCTTGTAAGTTTAAATACATTATGTAAATTATTATGAATTTCATTAAAATCAGGCCAGTCAAATCTCTTAAATCTACTGGTGATATTTATGGCACATAAAGTTTTCAATTTATCAAGTAATAATTCATCTGCCAAATATAACAATTCAATGGTTAATTCTAATGGGATATAATTAATGTCATCATGATATATAAATGATAGTAATAATTCACATACTTTATAATTGGTACATGAGATTGAAATGATTGATAAATCTGATCCTTTAATTTTAGGTCGATTTACATAGGACTTTTGTTTATATTTTTCTAATGGTAACTTGTTTTGAGAAACATCAAATATTTCTGAATTAAACATGGTATCAAAATATTCTGATCTAATCAACATGGACTTATGACATGGATAATATACGATCGATTCGGTTTCTACATCAATCACACTCAATATGATATCAGGGAAAATATCCAACGAATTATTGAGCAATTGGGTTTGATTTGCTGACGATAAATGATCATTTATATCGACATCATCAAATTCTATTTCATCAGTTAAATTCAAGGGAACCGTAACTTTATTATTTATTATTGATTGTAAAAATTGTGATAATTGTCGACGGGAATTCTCTATTAATTCAAAGGAAATATCATGTTTAAGTTTAGATATTAATTTCAAGTCGTTATTTTGTTTAATAGTAGTTTGTAAATGAGAGCAAGCCTGTTGTAAATCTTTCAATTGATATTCGATGGCCAATCTAATCAATTTATCGAGTGGATAAGATAATAACTTATCAGTTTTCAAATAAATATAATCAATTAAAGGGCTTATCAATTCACGCGAACCATACTGTTCTAATGGAATAATTGAACAATCATTCCAAGTATTGATTAATAAATCCTTTAATTTTGGTGATCTTATCCCCAATAAGAATCTATTCACAAACAATGGGAACATTCCAGCCTCATCCAATTCAGTTTTGGTGTCAATGGGTTCTTTTTGGTTGGAGGTTTTGTTATTATCATTATCATCATCATCATCATCATCGATTACTAAATCTTTTGTAACTAATTGATTAATAGGAGTTAATATGAATGATATATGCATAGCAAATGGTTGATTGACATCAATTTTCTTACTAAGATCATAACTCAACAATAAGTCTCTAATTTTATCATTGAGAGCCCCATAAATACATCTTTCCCCTTCAAAAGTATCTCTATCACAAACAGCACCCCTTTTCAACAATAAATCTACCATCTCATAATGGCCACATATACTGGCAAGAATCAACGGACTATAATTCCACTCATCGGTCTGATTGATATTAAGGTTTGGTGTTGATAACAATGAGTCTACTGTATCAAGATCACCTAAACGACAAGCCACCAATAAATCATTAAACACGGACATGATTGATGAAGAAATATAATCTCATTAATGTGAGATAAGCTAGCTCAAGAAATGAAAATTGCGAAATTCACTGGAGTTAGACACGCATGTCCTATTGAAGATATTCGCAGCAGTTTCAGCATAAAAGTATATGTTATTAGTGACTGATATGAACAATGCAATGGTTTATTACTTCTTGGTTATTTTAATGGGTTTCATTGGAAATATGGTGATTACGGGATCTCATCTGAATACTAGAAGATTATGGTTGGGTACTGATCTAAACAGGTACGGATATACAAGAGGTACACAGGCACAAGATGTATAAGTGACCCAGATGTACAAGAGGTACTCAGGTACAAAGAGATACATCTACACCTAAACAACAACCATTTCTCATATCTAGGTCTTTATTAATAACTGTCTCACACTATACCTTAGCACAAGTAGTCCATAGTTACGTGCTATTAAAAATTGGACAGCCGCACACGCCATTTGCAGCCAAAAGACATTTTTTCTCAATCATAAAACTTCAATTTGAAAGGCATTTTATCTACATTCGCTTATAATAGACCCAAACTAAAAAATAAAATAAATCCGGATAAGATCATCACCACAGTTGTTAGCAACAAACACAATGCCATGAGAATCACAGAATCAATATACGGCATTATGATAAACTATCAACCCCCACATTTAAAGCATACGACTAATAATAAGCCCCTAGTACACTAACCATAACCGTAATATATCGACGACAGAGATCAACAATCCTAAGAATTCTTGATAAATTCTTGATCAAATTCACTAGTCAAAACACTACTCTATCCTCACAAAGTAACTGTTAGCTGATTTTTTAAAAATGCCGTTACTGTAAGAATCGCCCTGCATAATCGTGAGAATTCTGCAACTGCCAATAATAACACCCTCAGATAGTGTGACAGTCGCTAACAATTGTCAGTTTTTGATAGTTTTATTCTGAATTGTAAATCATGCACACACGAAGATAATCGTTATTGTGGCTTCGTAAACTTTACTTCAGCTATAGATCATTATCAGAAAATCACATCTTATGGATATTCCTTAGACATGAAACACCATCGTATTATGGCAACTGGAAGACTGTAGTGGCCCAACCAGTTTTATCAATATACGGCAATATGAAATTGCCTTGCGATTTTCTTTTTTTTACGGTTTAGGCAATAACTTTAATACACTATATCAATCATTGCAGGTCAGTTGATTATACTAAGTCCCTTATCATTTAGAAATAATCTCACCAGAGATATCTAATGCCACTAGTGATTCATAGATATTTGTAAATGGGTTCATTCTGGGTGGATCATAAGAAACTGGCCCTGGTTTTTATTACCATTGCTATTATTATTGCTCTTGGGACCCTTATAATCCTGTCAGGGAGAATGCGTTAACGGGCGATCATATTGATTTATTTTTTCAATTTTATCCGTCATTTAAGCTTATCTGTCCAACAAGAAATTACACAAAACGCTCATTCGATGCTTCTGTTCGGCACTTTTTCTTTGCTCACTGATAGATAACAATAGTACTATTGATAACAATGGGCAGTTGCCGTAGGCTTTTGTTTTTTTATGTGTTGGCTGGTTACATTGGTCTCTGCCCAATAATAGGCGGAATGCCCCCACAGGTAGCCCTACCTGGCCACTCATCGTCGTCTCTCCCCTTTAGTTTCGATTCTTCCGGCCCCATCCTCCGGTGCGTATGCCGGTTCAGCATTGGCATTTTGGTGGCATTTTGGCGATAGCCCGTCAGTTGAGCAGGTCGTCTCCTGTACACAACCCCATAGGTTGATTGTCTGTTCCTGATAAGCACTCCCATGGTGTTATCCAATAAAAATACCACCAAGAGGTTTTGCCCTATCGTGGAAATTAGAACAAAAAAAAGAAATCGATATTTATCAGTAAATTATGGAGATAATCCTTTGTATCAAATTCGGCTGATACAACTATATAAGTGTGACAATATCACCGAGTTTTTTGTTACGGGTTTTTTCTTTTCATTCGTTTTTTCTTTTTTCTTTTACTTAACTTTATAATTTAAACAAAATGGTTCAAAAAGAATTAGACTACGTTAGGTCTAAAGAGAATGCTGATGGAGAAAAGGAAGGAGGAGTTTACATTGATGCATTTGATGCCCAAGACTCTCAATCACAATTAAAAGGTTGGGCTAAATTTGTTGATGGGTTTAAAGAACAAAAAGATGCTGATTTAGGATTAGATCCAAATTTAAGTGAAACCGAAAAAATTGCTATTAAAACTGCTAATGCTCCATTAAATAGAAAATTAAAGGGTAGACATTTACAAATGATTGCTATTGGAGGATCTATTGGTACTGGTCTTTTCATTGGATCTGGTGGGGCTTTAAGAAATGGGGGTCCTGCTGGGGTTTTAATTGCTTATTTTTTAATTGGTACTATGATGTATTGTACCGTTCAATCTTTAGGGGAATTAGCTATTACTTTCCCAGTGTCTGGTTCTTTTGTTACTTTTAATTCTAGATTTATTGATCCTTCTTGGGGGTTTGCTATGGCTTATAATTATGCTTTACAATGGTTAGTGGTGTTCCCCTTGGAATTGGTGGCTGCTTCTATTGTTACTCAATATTGGAATGATTCAATTAATCCGGCTGCTTTTGTAGCGATTTTTTGGTCTGCCATTGTAGGGATTAACTTTTTTGGGGTTAAAGGTTACGGGGAAGCCGAATTTGTTTTCTCCTTTATAAAAGTTATTGCTGTTATTGGTTATATCTTTTTAGGGATTATTTTAGTATGTGGTGGTGGTCCAAAAGGAGGTTATATTGGTGGTAAACATTATTATGATCCTGGTGCGTTCTCTAATGGTGCTAAAGGGGTTATTGTTAACTTTGTTTCTGCTGCTTTTGCCTTTGCTGGTACTGAATTGGTTGGTTTAGCTTCTGCTGAAACTAAAGATCCAAGAAAATCTTTACCATCTGCTACTAAACAAGTGTTCTGGAGAATTACTTTATTTTATATCATTTCTTTATGTTTAGTTGGATTATTAGTTCCTTATACTAATGATTTATTAGGTACTTCTTCATATGATGCTGATGCTTCTCCATTTGTTATTTCTATTGAACAAGCTGGTATTGGTGGATTACCATCAGTTATGAATGTGGTTATTCTTATTTCCGTTTTATCTGTTGGTAACTCTTCTGTTTATGCTTCTTCAAGAACTTTAGCTGCTTTATCTGCTTCTGGTCAAGCTCCTAAATTCTTAGGTTATATTGATAAAACTGGTAGACCTTTATATGCCATTATTGTCCAATGTGCTTTTGGTTTAATTGCTTTTGTGGTTGCTTCTAAAGAATCTGGTCAAGTTTTTGATTGGTTATTAGCTTTATCTGCTTTATCATCTATTTTAACCTGGGGTTCTATTAACTTGTGTCATATCAGATTCAGATTCGCCTTAAAAGCTCAAGGTAGATCAACTGATGAAATTGCTTATACTTCTCAAGTAGGTATTTATGGAGCTGCTTGGGGTTTCACTTTAAATTTTGTGGTTGTTTGTTTACAATTCTGGATTGCTTTATTCCCATTAGGTAGTTCTCCAAATGCTGAAGTTTTCTTCAAAACTTATTTATGTATTCCAATCGTTATTGGTTTCTACGTCTTCCATAAAATCTGGAAGAAGAACTGGAGATTATATTTCAGAGCTCATGAAATTGATATTGATACTGGTAGAAGAGAATTAGATTTAGATGTCTTGAAACAAGAAATTGCTGAAGAAAAAGCTATTCTTGCTTCTAAACCTTTCTATTATAGACTTTGGAATTTCTTCTGCTAGATCATTAGCTATTCAAGGTCAGAAGAAATTGGAAAAAGTGAAAAAAAAACAACAAAATCAAACAAACCATATTTATTTCCCATTTATTTGTGAGTGTGACTTTTGATTCATTTCTTGTAATAGTCCCTTCAATGTATTAGTTAATTTAATTAGATTTAATATATCGTAATAATTAATTGTTTCGTAATGGAGTGGTATTAGTGAGCCGTACTGTGTGGTACTGCTGTCGTTAGTGTCTGGTGCTGGTACTACTGTCTGGTGCTACTATCTAGTTCTGGTGCTACTATCTGGTGCTACTGTCTGGTGCTGGTGCTACTGTCTGGTGCCACTGGTGCTACTGGTGCTACTGTCTTACACAATGTATATAAATTATCTTACAGTACTACTTTATATATTCCTATACTCTAATCTCATCTGGATAATAGATCAATCTTTCAACCCCATTTTTAGTCAATACAACCATTCTAACTACACCACCACTTGAACCATCCCATTTAATGGCTTCAGATAATGCAGTCTTAATAAATTTAACCGTTTCATCTTTTGTCATATCTGACTTAAAATTCTCATGACACCACCCATAGATAAATCCGGATCCTGATCCTGCAATAGCATATTCTTGTTGGTGTAATGAACCTCCAATTGGAATAGAATAAATCGATCCTCCAACTTTTTCATCATATCCAGCACATATAATTCCAGCTGATAAATTATCTTTATTATTGTAACATAATTCTTGAAAGATATTGGCTACCACATTGGTGGTTGGTTTTTCTCCTGGTGGCAATTGGGAAGCATACAATTGTAAATAATATTTAACAATATCAGCTACTGCTTGAGTATCAGCAGCACTTCCTGATCTACAACAATATATAGTATCATGAATTTGAGTTAATTTATCGGTTACTCTATTGGCAATATAAGCACCAGTGGTAGTTCTAGAATCTGCTCCTAATATGACTCCATCTTTAAACTTGACGGCCATAATTGATGTCCCCATGGACACTTCCCCCTTTTTTAAGTGATTAATATCGACTGAAATTCCATTCATGTTTGATTGCCACCTTGATTAAGATGGTCCATTTTTCTACTTGACCAGTTGATGGTGAAAAGTGCGCGACGGTTGGTGCGAGGTGCGAGGTGCGAGGTGGGAGTGGGAGTGGTACTACCAGGTACAATTAAAGACCTACGCCTTTTTTGGTTTTTAACTTGTTCGCGTAAATCTTTTGATTCAATTTCATAGTAGCTACCACTTCACCAATATGAAATCGATTATAGTGTTTTTATTTGGACTTCTAGTAACTACAGTGTTTGGACAACCAGTAGATATAGTAGATCCTTCCAGTGGGTTAATCCTAACCCCAGATGAGATGCAGTATTTGGAGGGTGACCCAGCTATTACCCATAAAGTATATTTTCAAATCATCAAGCAAACTCTAAATGAAGATGAGAATAAAATGGTTCGTGAAGATATTGGGACGTTGAGTCTTGGATTATTTGGAATGACAGTCCCTAAAACAGTTTATAATTTCATTGAATTGTCCAATCTGACGTTGGGATTTGGATATAAAGATGTGCTATTTCATAGGATTATAAAAGATTTCATGGTTCAAGGTGGAGATTTTCAAAATCATAATAAGGGCCCTGATAGAGATATTATCCCTCCTGTTAAGTCAGTGTTCGGGGATAAATTTGACGACGAAAACTTTGTATTGACTCATAATAAGAGAGGTCGATTATCAATGGCCAATAGTGGAAGTAATACTAATGGAGGTCAATTCTTTATTACTACTAGGGATAGTTGTGGTTGGTTGGATGGTCATCATGTGGTATTTGGACAACTCATTGAAGGAGAAGAAACACTTAATACTATGAATAATGCCGCTACTGATGATGAAGATAAGCCATTAAGCGATTATTTGATTGGTTCAGTAGAGGTGATTACTTTATTTGATATCATTCCATTATTATTGGAAAAGAACATTGATATCATTAGTAATACCCCATCATTAGGAACTCCGGCTTATAACCAGATTGAGACCATCAATCCTCCTACGAATACATATAGATACTTAATAAGTTTTACTTTGTTTATAATGATTGTGTGGGTTGTTAATCGGATATACTTAAGACGTCAATATGTGACTGATATTAAAGATACTGATTATTTTTAGGGGAGATCATGCAGGGATTATGCACACTATGGGATAAACACGATATACCTTGAGCTAGATATATTGTATACTAGTTTACATGTACATTAGATGAATATAAGAGTATGACGAGCAAGAGTGTAGCGTGGGAGCGTGGGAGAGTGGTAGCGTGAGAGCGTGATAGCGTGGGAGCGTGATAGCGTGGGAGCGTAGTAGCCTCGCAGCCTCGCAGCCTGGATTTTTCATATCGCACTGTAAAATCGGTTTCTTACTCACTAGCTTACATCAACTACTCACTTGTCATCTCTTGATATCTCCCCCAGATGAGTCTACCCATAGTTTATGTCAAGAACCTACCTCGTGAAATAACCAACATATCATTATTCAACTTATTTGAACAATATGGAGAGATCCACCAAATCAGAGTCAACAATACCACCAATTCTGCTTTTATAATCTTCAAAACTATGGCCCTGGCTAAACAAGCCCTCGCAGTATCTGGTATTAATTTTCAAGGAAGATATTTAGTAGCTAGTCTATATCAAACAAATTATGATAAAACTGATACATTAAATGAAGATGAGTTGAAGCTATTGACCAACTACGTAGAGAACTAGCACAATGACACTCACAATTGCAAGCCCCACTTGTACAAACTACATAGAAATGTATATTTTTAGGTATATATCTATAACAACTAGTTTATGGACACATTAATCAAATTTAATAAATAATAACTGATTAATCCCACAAATATAAACCCAGAAATCTTTATAATCTTAAACCAATAATTGATTTTAGTAAATTTGTACATGACAAAAATATCAATTTTACTTAAATCATCAAATAAATTATTATAATTCACAGTAATTTTTTTATGACCATCGGAAACATCTAAATAAGATTTTTCATAACCTTCACTAATGGAATTATATTTAATTGGAGAACTAACATTTAAAAATTCGGCATTTTCTGGTAAATAAAAATTGATATTAACATTATTATAAGTTATATCCATGGCAGTATTTAAAAGAGGAATCTTTAATAAATAAGTTTCCGATCCCAATTTTTTTAATAAATTATCAAATTTTTGATTCCACCCTAAAGTGAAATTATAATGCCAATCACCAAATAATGGGAATCTTGGTTCAAATACCAAGAAATTTTTGATCTTTTTATGAGTAGTAACCATCCCAACTTTATCAGTAAAATAATAATCATCAAATTGTAAGTCATCATTAGTAGGGAATTCTAAATGAGATAATCCCCAATGATTTCTCATGGTTTCATATTTCCCCTTTAACCAGTCAATTCTGGAAAATCCTGATGATAATTTAGCACCCACGTTAGTTAATTCATAATATTCTTCAATTTGAAATTGATTAATATCACTAGAAGGTAACCAAATAGATCTTTCCAAGTTTTCAACTCTACCTAATGGTTTATTATGATCATATAACAATCCCATAGGTTTAATCGAAAATGCTGGTACTCCATTAGCAGGTCCATATCTTAAGACTTTATCATCAATTTTTGAAACCATCTCTGGTAAATTTTCAGTATTAGCAATTTCTGGTACTTTATCAGTCACCAAATCCATTTCTTTACCTTTAATTAATCCGGTAAATAATAATTCATAATCTTTAGTTAAATAAGGATTATAGTTGAATTTATTCAATTTGAGTAATAAAGTTTGGATCTGATTTAATTCCAAATCCCCAGGAAGGGCCACAAGATTATTCATATAAACGTATCTAATTTTTAATTCAATAGATGATCCAGTAGCCAATGGGATTGGTAACTTCAATTTATATAAACTTTTAGTAATTTCTTCTGATGCTAATAACACTGATTGGTCATTGATTACAATCGAGATCACCAGTACCTCAGGAATTGATTGCAACCCGTCTGGTAATGTGAAGAAATATTCTCCATTAGGTTGTGAATCAATATTTGTAGCTTCAACTATGACGGTTTCTTTAATATAACTCTTACCCACGTCAACGGTTCTAGTATAATGTTCATTAACCCAATTGTTACCGATTTTGCTAAGATCAAATTCAGCTGGGGCGGCGGATGCATCATCTACACTTGCCCCCAAGGCAATACCCATTAATAACAGTATAAATGCTACCAATTGTATTAATCTCATGGTATAAAGTATGAACTGTATCTCTCTCTACTTCCTCTAGTGTTAACGTGTCGAATGAAGTTTTTCAACGATTGATGCGCACACCTGGTACAGGCACAGGCACCAAAACATCACCCTAACAATTCAAAAATTCCCTCTCCACCGCGCACTAATTCTGAAAAAAAGTATAAAAAAATCAAATATTAACTTAAATCAACAACTCTCGGTTTCAGTGTACAAGGGAGTACAAACACTGGTAATAACATTTCTGGAATCATGTCATTCAAAGATCTTATCCCAGTAGTCAACAAGTTACAAGATATAGTGACCACCACTCAAGTCAGTGAGTTAGATTTACCAATATTAGCGGTGGTAGGGTCCCAATCTTGTGGGAAACTGAGTGTATTGGAGAACATTGTGGGAAAAGATTTTTTACCTAGGGGAACTGGGATTGTTACTAGGAGGCCTTTAGTGTTACAATTAGTCAATATAAAACGGGATGAACTTGGTAGTGATTCTGAATACACTAGTACTATGAATGGTAGCGGTAGTGTCAGTGATAGCGGAGAAGATGATACTGAAATTAACTTAGAAGATCATTTACGTCGGTTAACTACAAATGGGTCTAATGGTTATACTACTCAAAATGGTAGTCGTAATGTCAGTAGCGCTAGTATTGGTGCTAGTTCCAACTCTGGTGGTGATATTGAATATGGTGAATTCTTACATATCCCCAATAAAAAATTTTATAATTTTAAAGAAATTAGACAAGAAATTCAAAATGAAACCAATAGATTAGCTGGGTCTAATAAAGGTATTAATAAAGTTCCTATAAATTTAAAGATTTACTCCACTAAAGTATTGAATTTAACCTTGGTTGATTTACCTGGATTAACTAAAATCCCTATTGGTGATCAACCTACTGATATAGAAAAACAAACTAGATCTTTAATTTTAGATTATATTTCAAGACCAAATTGTATTATATTAGCTGTATCTCCTGCTAATGTTGATTTGGTTAATAGTGAAAGTTTAAAATTAGCTAGACAAGTTGATCCTACTGGTAAGAGAACTATTGGGATTTTATCTAAATTAGATTTAATGGATGAAGGAACTAATGCGTTAGATATTTTGAAAGGTAATGTTTATCCATTAAAATTAGGATTTGTTGGGATTGTTAACAGATCTCAATATGATATCTCTATCAATAAATCTTTAACTGATTCATTATCTAATGAAGAACAATTTTTTAGAAATCATCAAGCTTATAAGTCAATTGCTAATAAATGTGGAACCAAATATTTGGCCATTAAATTAAATCAAATCTTAATGGGTCACATCAGAGATAAATTGCCTGATATCAAAGCCAAATTAAACACGTTGATTGGTCAAACTGAACAAGAATTAGTTAATTTAGGTGGTCTGGTTGATCCTAATAATATTCTTGAAGATAAATCGGTTTTGATTTTGAATTTAATGACTAAATTTGCTCAAAATTTCATTAATTCTATTGAAGGTACTAATATTAATGAAATTTCCACCAAAGAATTATGTGGAGGTGCTCGTTTATATCATATTTATAACGAAATTTTTGGCAATGAATTATCATCGATTAATCCTACTCATAATTTGTCTTTACAAGATATTAGAACTGCTATCAGAAATAGTACTGGTTCAAGACCTTCATTATTTGTTCCAGAGTTGGCATTTGATTTATTGGTTAAACCTCAAATTAAATTATTAGAAGATCCTAGTAAGAAATGTGTTGAATTAGTATATGAAGAATTAATGAAAATTGTTCATAACATTTGTAGTAATAGTGATGGTAGTAATGGTAGTAATTTAGGACTTGGACCAGAAATTAAAAGATATCCTAGATTACAAATGAAATTGATTGAAGTTGTTAGTGATTTATTAAGAGAAAGATTAGGACCTACTATCAAATATGTTGAATCATTGATTGAAATTAATAAATCATATATCAACACTAATCATCCAAATTTCATTGGTGCCGCAAAAGCCATGACTTTAGTGATGGAAGAAAAGAAAAGAAACCAAAAACAATTCAATAATTTAAGATCAACTCCTCTTAATGGTGGTGGCGATATTGACAATAGTAGTAGTCCTAATAAGATTGATGGTGGTGATCGTTCAGATGGTGAAATTGAAGATATTAATGAAATCGATGAAGATTTACCAACTTCTAAATTAAATGATTCCATTAGCTTAGATAATAATCAAGAAAGTTATCTTAATTACTTTTTTGGTAAAGATCCAATAACTCATCAACAATATTTAACTACTCAAGCTCAATTAAATCCAACTCCATTTAAATTTCCTCACAGTAATGATAATTTACCATTACAATTTAACTCAGGTACTCAATCTATGACTAATGGTAATTCACATCAATCTCATTATAGTGTAAATGATTCATCTAGTTCATCTACCACAATATTCAATAATGAATCATTTGAAATCGATGAAAGCATCAATGAATTAAATGAACGTGAACAATTGGAATGTGAATTAATTAGACGGTTGATTATTTCTTATTTTTGCATTATTAGAGAAATTGTTAAAGATCAAGTCCCTAAATCTATCATGTGTTTATTGGTCAATTTTATTAGAGATAATATTCAAAACCAATTGGTTATTAAATTATATAATGAGAATTTATTTGATAACTTATTAGTCGAAGATGAAAATATTCAAATAGAAAGAGAAAAATGTATGAATTCTTTGAATACTTTTAGAGAAGCTGCTAAAGTTATCAATGAAGTGGTTTAATATCCTCTTGTGATGGTGAACCAGTAACAAATTGGAAAACTATCATGATAGTCTAGATGTGGTGGGCCGGCTCACAAGACCCAGGTGTTGTAAATAGTAGAAGTATTTTTAATGTTTTGATGTTAAATAGTTATCAATAAATATTATAATTTATGTGATTCCCTTTTCACTGTCACACTATCATTTCACTGTCACACTACGATTCACTTTGACAGGCTATTGTTATAATAGGCGAGCCCGTGGTCCCGCGCAATTGCAACAAGGCTGTATATAGCATTGAAATATAAAGTAATAATAGAAACCAACACAAACAACAAGTGATAAAGAATATATATCAAGAGATTGAATACTTGGAAATGCTTAAAAAACGGCTGGTATTTTTTTTAACATTGTTAATAGTAGCGATTATAGCGATCATCAGAACAAATTCTTTCAGTGTTGCAGTTGCAATTGCTGCAGGTAATGCTGCGGGTAATGCTGCAATGTCTGCAGCAGTTCCATATTATGTTAAACAGACTAAGACAGATTTTACCAAGGTAGAATACTATAACAATATAGCTTCATATGATCCGAATGATGATACGGTATTGGTTTTGACTGTAATTGAGGGTAGTAAGAGTTATGGGCGTGGTAGAACTATTGCCGATTTTATCAAATTAGTAGAATCTTTACAGTTTATGAAAAATCACATTACCTTAGGAATGCTAGTAAGTGATGAAACAGAATTTGTTAAAGTAAATGAATATTTTGTTCAATACTTCCAGCAAAAAAGTACAAGGGATAATTTTACCACTGATAGTTTCAAGAAAGTGACGGTATTACATGCCCCACTAATTGAAAAAGATATTGGATTAACTCGTGAGAATCGTCATGATGATAAATTGCAAAGATTAAGAAGAAAGAAATTATCAACGTTACGGAATTTTCTTATCAATAACAGTTTGGAATTTGAAAAGTACACTTTGCTCATAGATAGTGATATCGTTAATATTGAACGTAATGAACTTCTCCAAATTTTTATAGATACTAAATATGACATAATTGTTCCTAGAGTTGATACTCGAACTGATTCTGATTATGATCAAAATTCTTGGAAAGGGGAGAGAACCAAGCCTAATGAAGAGCAATTGAAATTGATGGATAAAAATGATTGGGATAATTGGAATTATGTTCCTCGTGATAGTCCCGGTAAAATGATTCATTTCCGTAATATTGTTGGACAAATCGGCCAAGTTTCGGATGAAAATCATCCTATAAAGAAATTGAACTACTCAGTTGAACTAGATTCAGTTGGTGGTGCTGTGTTGTTTGTTAAATCAATTATTTTCAAGCAAGGAATTCAATTTCCTCCTTATTATATCATAGGTACTACTTGGGAACGTCTTGAGGGATATGATGGAGTAGAAACTGAAGGTCTTTGTTATATAGCCAAATCTAATGGGTATAAATGTTACGGAATGCCCAACTTGGTAGCTCGTCATACTTCTGACTAATTTAATAGATTAATGTATATAATGAAAGGTTTAAAACAAAAGATACGTTCAATTTAATTGGCTATGAACTCGAACTACAAAAAAAAAGTATTATGACAAACTTTTTGATTTTGAAATACAAATTTAACGGATTAGAAACAAAAAATACTTTTAGGAAGCGAAAAGCCTTAATATTAAAGAAATTATTATGTTTACTCAAAGTAAAAACTTTCAGGAGGTCCAAAGTAACTTTCTTTAACACCTCCAAAATCAAGTACAACTTTTTGTAAAGCCATATTGACTTCCAATAACCAAATCTTCATTTTATGCTTACCAGGACCAATATCATGCGTAGTTTCCTTTTCCCAGGCATTTTTAGCTACTGCATCTCCCCATCCATCCGGAAGAGTACCAGCTACCTCTGGTTTCTCATAAAGTTCCATAACTTGTGGTTCTTCGTCATCAATTGAAATAGCATACTTTAATGGTCTGGAATTATCAATGGATAAACTAGGTGAAAAAGTAGATGTTACGTTGGTAACGTTTGACCCGGTGAAACAGTAAAAATCATATTCCAAGTAAGAACTATCATTTGAAGCAGTTTGTGTATCACTCGAAACTGGGAATAATGTAACCCCAGATTTAGTCAATCCAAAATTGTCTATTATAGCATAATGGGTGTCATTTTGGGAATGATTTGAAGTAAAATGCTCGGCTTGTATAGATATATATCCTTGTGATTCAACAAATCCTTTAAATGAAATTGACGAGTTGTACATAGTGGTAATATTACCTGCTTTAGAAGGAGCTTGTCCTGTGATATCTTTTGGTAATATCGTGTTATTGATAGGTAATGACATCATGATTGGGGTACCATACCATACCTGGGATACATTAGTGGTGATATTAATGAGTTCAGTTTTATGCCCTTCATCCAATTTACTAAAATCAACACTAACATTAACAAACACTGAATTCCAAAGAGAATCATTACTTGCACTGAATTTACCAGTTGAAGGTGAAACATGTACGTAATCATTCCAAGGAGTTATAGTGAATTCAAAATCTTCATCACCACGACTGAATACTTCAATCCAAGTATGATCTAAGAATGGATCAAGTTGAGGCATAATAATGGTATTATTATCATAAGCTACTGCATTAGCATTATCATCACCCGGAACAACCCCCCATGATTGATCCACTGAAAAAGCAGCAGACCCACCCAAGGATTCGGTTTCCAATAAAACTTCACCAACAGGTGGCATACTATCACGTAAAGGTTGTTGCCAATAGGTGAACCCAATATGAGTTTGGTCCATCATATGTTTCCATTTTCCATCGAGTAAACCATCCCATTTCTTTTTCCAGTTATAGTCATCATGAAATCTTGCTCTTGCATTATCAGCAGCATAATTAGCTTGATTACGTTTTTGATAAAGATAAAAGTCATTTTTGGTAGCAGAAATGTACATATCATAAACAATATAACCAGCATGAGATGGGTGTAAAATCATTTCGAAAAATGCTGGTTTAGCAGCATCATCAAGGGAGTTATTATAAACATGCCAAGCTCTTTCAGAAAGATCAGCCCATTCATTAAGAACCGTTGCTGCCTCGTTATAATTAACCATAGAAAATATAGTACTATTAAGAAGTTCGTACTTCCTACGACTTGCTAAGAAACTGTAAGTATCAACTATATCAGCAATTTCATCAACTGTAGAATTATTTTCAACAAATCCACCAAATTGATTTTTAGACCAATCTTTAGTCCATTCACTCACTGATTCAGGGGTACCATACTTATCAAAATCATAACCCAAATCAATAAAAAAAGAAATAGGAATTTCTTGTCCTTTTAAATCTCCTACGTTTACTACCCACAAATCATTAGCAGATTTTTCATGGACTATATGAAGTTGTTCCCATGTACGAGTCAAAGATGCAGTATTAATCCATTTATAATCACGAGGGTCACCAACATAATCAAAATGATAATAAATACCAGCACCTCCTGGTCTTGAAGTTTCATTACCTGTTGGTAATCTTTGGACGTTACCCCAATTATCATCACTCCATAATAAGATAATATCATCTGGAACAGACATACCTTCTTCATAATAACTTAGAACCTCTTTATATAAACACCATACTTGAGGAATTGTAGAAATATTTGTACCATTACCAAATCCACTCTGTAATAATTCTCTTTGATCTTTGATTACTTCTTCTAATAATTCGGTTTGTTCATCTCCTGATAATGGTCTATCACCAAATCCTCTCATACCTTCAGTCCAAACCCCCTCATATTCTTTAGCTTCAGCGATTCCTTCTTTCCAAAATTTAGTTATATTCTCTTTATTAGTAGTATAATCCCAAGCACCATCTCCAACATAGAGCCATGCATTAGAAGCTCTTTGCAAAGGTTCTGTGTGAGAAGTTGACATAACAATTCCATAATAATCAGCCCAGTATCGGTTGTCGGGGTCATCAAGACCAAAGGCAGCGGCCCACATAGCTGGCCATAAAAGATTTGCTTTTTGACGTAACAACATTTCGAAAACAGTGACATAAAACTCATGTACAAAGTGTGTGTACTCACCTTCCCTATAGTTTTCATTTACCCAACGAGTTAATGAAGGTTCTTCATCATTAATAAAAATCCCTCTATACTTGACTGATGGCGGTCCTTGTGTAATTGGAGCAGAAGAATCAAAATAAATTGAAGAATGGGATTCAACTGGTACATCACCCCAGAAATACCAAGGACTTACTCCAATTTGTTCAGAAATCGAATAAATCCCATAAATAGTTCCTCTTTTATCACTACCAGCAATGACCAAAGTATTACATGATTCAATGGTAGTAATAATATAGGATTCCCATTGACCTTCAATCTCACTCACATCTAAATCTTGATCATCGATGAGTTGTTGAATCAATGAAGAGTTCCCAATGGTACCCACCACAATAGTAGGGGCATCAGTACAAAAATCTGTAGAAGTGTTAACCAATTGAAGAGAATCGTTGTTCCCTGTTACTTTACCAAAATCAGTTACTAAGTCATTGGCCGCTCTAATAACACCGGGCCAATCTTCATCATCAATAAATAGTTGTGTCTCATTATTGTCTTCATCATATAAAGCAAAGGTATTGTCAGAACTGTTGAAGACAATTGCTGCCTGACAAATGGCTAACAAGTAAAAAATCCACAACATGTTGCCTATGATGCCTTTAGATTTGTATAGGTTATATTCATTTTTCAATGACAAGCAGCTATTTATATAGTCCTAGTCCTATCCCTTTAGTCATCTCTTCGGTTAGTCCGAATTTGAATTGTGGGGATCTCACAGAAAAGTAAAAAAAAAATAAAATAAAATAAAAAAAAAAGGGGGGTGGGGGTGGGGCTTTTGTCTAAGAGAAGTAATGTAATTGAAGTATAGTGCAGGAGTAGAAATAGCGAGCTAAGCGGATGTGTACAGTCGTGGGTCTTTAACAAGAGTAGGTTGGAGGTTGAATGATAGGAGGCTGGGTAATAGGAGATTGGATAAATAGATAATAATCATGTGGAAGTGTGTGGATGCAACAGTGCTCCTCCAACAAGTAAAGAACTAGGAGCCCATGAAACAGCATTGGCTAGCACCTAAGTGACTGTAACTCTATGTACTTAATCCCTGGATCCATGTTGGTTTATCAACCTACACTTTCTATGGTTCTAGTTTCTGTCATAGTGAGTCAAAGGTTATGAAAAAGGTTATGGAACGGTTATGAAAGCTATTATATGGTTGGCATTTTTTTTTTTAGATTGGTCATTATGAAGCTATTGAAATATTATCACTTTACAACCAATGTTAGCACTCATAGGATTCAGTAGGATTCGGTAGATTTAAAATTACAGAATGGGTTCCTGAAAGGATCTTAATTTTTAGGGTTTGCTTTTCTAATTGGAAGAGGCTGCAAAATCTAATAGTATTAATATTAATTCACTTGCGTTTCTCTCGTTATCTCCTTGCAGCATTCTGCATATTTGGCCGCAAAAATGAGGTGGTAAAAATATAAACCTTTGGATACCAGACAAAAAGGATAATACCCATACTAAGTCTTAAGTGGGTTTTTTTTACGTAGTTAGTGGAATATATCGTTTTTGTGAAATCTACAATCTTTATTTATAGGCATCTAATCACACTTGTGGTTAATAAATCTGTCGATATGTATGTATGTAATAAGTCACAGAAGCATATCGATATAATCTTAAAAGCAGACAAGGTTAAAAGAAGGGCTTAGTACTTTGGTCATTAGCAACGGTACTCAAACTCTCTTGCAAAATCGGCTATGGTTGAACTCAAGCGGAGGAATTGCCATTTTATTCTGGTGAATTCCGCGGGGCATACAATATTTTTTACAGTTAAACAATAGAAAAATCTCGGAAATGGAGGATGGTGGGGGATGTGAGAGAGTTATGATTGTTTAATTTTTGCATCTGGGCGATCATTTGAATACCCGTTTGAGCCTCAATTAGTCCTAATTCTGAAATTAGGGTTATTTTGGAACAAAGGGGCTTGGTGCCCTTGAATATGTGGGGTAATAGTACGTTATAAAGTTGAGAAGGGCTAACTTGTTACCGCAAGTAAATTGTAGCTGCAAATTGCGATCCCAACAGTGACAATATGCTTTATGTTTCCAATTATATACAATAGCATTGCTATACCAAGTGGTTTGTTATACAGTGTTTTCAGGATGTATAACGCACCCTCCTTAAGTTGATGTCGCATTACACTTACATAGACTACGTAGCCTCTAGGTAATGAATATCACCACACTCTATAATGAAAAACAATGTACTGTAAATTAAATAACATCTTACGGACCCCCAAAGCTGTTGGTTCCGCCTGTAAAAGGAAGATTGACTACAAGAGCTATTGTTTCACTGTCCTTTGAGTTCATGGGTAATTCCACCATTGAAAACTTTGTTGTTGGATTGAAACCACTTGCTGATAATGGAGGTGGACATCATATTGAAGAGACAACTGGATATAAAGACAACTATTTGTGCTCTCTTGGTTATGTTAAAGTCAACCTGAGAATGGATTCAATAGGTATTCGAAAGATTCCTCCGTAAACGATTGTGTATTTACAGATACTCAGAAACAGTGCGGGTTGATAAATCGATGTGCAACAGAGCCTTTGAGTTTTATTTTTTTTTGCATCAATGCAGAGCATCAAAATCTTATTTATAGGGGTACTTGGGATCTTCGTAAATACTGTACACGGGCATCTCCCAGGTGTGTGGACGTTCACCCATTTGTTAATAGCCTTGTTGTTGGTAAATATCCACGGCGATAGATTCTGGAGGAGGGTAGTAATCGTTTGTGCTTTAGGACTCCAGGCAACTGATGTAGTTCAACAATTATATGACAACTGCCACACTGGAGACGAGATGAGAGCAGGTGGCGTTACTTGGGGACTATCATTGATGACATCCGTTTTTCAGTTGGTGTTGGCTGTAGTAATGTATCAATTCACTGGTGCTTGGAATAACTAAAACAAGTATGTCTTTATCGGCAACAGCCAGTATCTGCTCGAATGATGTTAATTCCTTTTGAGGCAAGTGTGATATATTTTATGTTAGAATGTCTTTAGTTGAGGTGTAGTCGTAAAGAAGTCAAACTCATTCCCAAGTTTCTTCCAACGGTCTCCACTTACTTCAATATACCATTCCATGATCCTCTAGCACAAAGTAGCACTTATCAAGTTACCAGTGCGCGGGCAATCACTATGACCGTTTCTAATGGTAAACAGTCATCAATGTCAGCATTATCAATAATTGGATTTCCTGCTTCGTCGACCATATTACTTTCGCCATCATCATAAACAAACTGATAATCCATTGACGCTTATTTATTCTTCAAATAATAGATAAACGAATTTAATTAACTCCCTAGTGCGATATTATTGTATGACTCTTTTTTTAAGCCGATAATCTTTTCAATATTTATAAGAAATGAGGAGTGGAGGTTAGTGGTATCATATGTAGAGTCAAGTTGTTAGTAAATATAACCAAAAAATTATCAAGGCTTCATATTGACTTTTATTAGACCTTTGTCCTGGATTGGCTTCGAAAAGGTGCGAGACCGTGAAAATTTCGCGTGTAGTGGTGAATTGGTGAATTGGTAAAGCATAAACTACTTGACTTGATCTTTGGAGTATTAAGTGAGTTACAGGTTACTAATTGTCAAATAACCACATAAACTTGTTGCCTTGCCCTTTTGAATGAGTCTTTTCGATCAATTGGCAGGTGTCTTTCCTAAAGGTCAGGAGATCAAGGTCCTTTACATTAGGTCTGAACCTAAAGAATGTAATGATATAATTAAACATAATCCACGTCATTCCTCCTTCAATAAACCAAAATTGACCATTAAAATCAAGCATTTCTTATTGGTAGTTGATAAGTCCAGTGAAGTTATACTATTTGGTATAGAAGTGTACAACTATTTGGGTATTTCTGGTGGACTGGATGACACTAATACTCAACATTTGTTTGTTAGTAAGGTTGATACTACTGGAATAATCAACGTTAAGATCAACATCAACAAGATAATTTCAATATTTTTATCCTACTTGATTAAAAATCTTAATGTTAGCAGTCCTTTCAACTTAACTTATAGAATTAAAAAACGTTCAGGTGATACCAGTACCAGTACAACAATTAAAAAGATCAATAAGTTATTGAATCCTAAAGCCCCAACTTACAAGACCATTCCTTTGAAAAATAAGTTTATAACCAAAATCTCCCTTTTCACCAAATCTTCCAATCAATATTTCTTTCCTAATAGTGATAAAAATGATTTTAAACACTTGATAAGTGGAGATGAATTGCTAAATTGGTGGCTAAAGTTACTAAACAATATGATTGAAAATATGAATAAAGATATGCAATTTAGTCAGAAATTGATGATACCTGGGGCTATGGATTACAATAAGAAATATCTTTTTGGGAACTGGGAAATTGGATCGATATTTGAAAATGATTCCAACCATTTAGCCATTTATAATCTCCCTAATTTCCCGGATGATCCTAAAACAAGATTCTTAGAGTTCTTAGTAATTGAAAACAGATATAGGTTGAATTCATTACAGTTCTATGAAGAGTTGGGATTTAGGCAAGAATTCAGATTGGGTAATGTTGTTGGAATAATTGGTTGTGAGCTGGATGCTTATAGTATGAAACCTCCTGGTGATAATCATATAATTGAATTGACCAATAGACATTATAAGAAAATGATTAACCTTATCAAATCTGAAGATTTTCATATTACTGATGACATTAAATTTCTTGTGACATATAAATTGCCATTTTTTTTGAATCTATGTAACAAATCCTTTGATTATCATAGTCTAACTGGGACATATGTTCATGAAAAAGTTAAATCAGTGAATAACATTCAGGTTAATAACTTAACTGGACTTGTAAAGCGGAAAAAGAAGTAATTAATATGGTAAATACGTTATTGCCCTTTTGCGCTTCTGGTACATTTTGTTGCTCGTATTTAGACGCGTGGAATCATGTATGATCTAAATTATACTTCCTAATTAGGGTGCGGTGCTGTCAAACTCTAACCTTAATGGGCATCGACCTCTACAATGGCCCCTTCAGTGATACAAACCAGTATGCTATTGGATCACGCGTCTTATTTAGATAGATTTCATTCATTTAATAAAAATTGGTATGTAAATTATTCTATAGTCTCGTGATAAACCCACTCTTACAGCTTGAACTCGGCCAATCGCTCATTTAGCCCCGCATAGATTTTTTTTTTTTTTTTTGTGGAGGTCGTTGAGAAACTCGTTCACAAAAAGAGAATTATCATGTCAAATATAAATGTTAGGAGAAGAAAAAAAAAAAAACATGAACACACAAATGAAGTTTTTCTTATTGATAGTACCAATCTTATTGGCCTTGGGAATTAACATCCCTCTTGGATCCTTACCTATACCAAGTGCACTTAGTGACAAATTTCAAGGATTGAATCAGCAACCAACAGCACCATTCCCTAAATGGTTAAGTGATTTCACTGGTCTTAAAGAATGGCCAGGATTAGATCCTCCACACATTCCATTGGATTTCATAGACTTTAGTAAAATTGAAAATAATAATATTCATATCCAAGGACAATGTGAAGCTCTTAGTCCTAATAGTTGTTCATTTGATTGTTCTAATTGTGTATCATTTGATGATGTATTTACATGTCCCCACTTGAGTCAAACTTTTGATGATGGTCCATCACCAGCGACTTCTAAGTTGATTGGAAATTTGAAAGGTCCAAGTACATTTTTCACTTTAGGGGTGAATGTAGTTAAATATCCAGGAATTTATAAACAAGCCATGGAGAAAGGACATATCATGGGATCACATACTTGGAGTCACAAGTTCTTACCATCATTAAGTAATGAAGAAATCGTGGCCCAAATTGAATGGAGTATTTGGGCTATGAATGCTACTGGTAATCATTTACCTAAATGGTTTAGACCTCCATATGGAGGATTAGATAATAGAGTTCGGTCTATTGTTAGACAATTCGGGATGCAAAATGTTTTATGGAATGTTGATACTTTTGATTGGAAGTTACTCAGTAATCAAAAGACTGAACAAGAAATTTATAATGAAATTAATAAGATAAGTCCAGAAGCTCAAGGGATTATGTTAGAGCATGACTCAGCTTTAAAGACCGTTAATATTGCTATTGATATTAATAAGAAATTCCCTAATCAATTAACAATTCCCCAATGTGTTGGAGGACTCGATTATATAAAGAGGTTTAATTAGAGAGTTAATTGGCAAGTTGATTTGTTTACTAAAGTTTGTTTGAACTATATAATTTACTAGATTTTTAGAAAAAAAAAAAAATAGGTATTAATTTTTATACTAAAAGAACTGAATATATATGAAAACCTCACTTAAATAAATATTTAGAAAACGCTATGAAATAAATAAAACATGGATAAGACAATAAAAAGAATACAAAGAAAGGTAAAAATAGAATAATGATTTTTAACCTAAGCAGAAGCACTGACAGGAGGAACTACTGTTTGAGGAGCTTCAGTTAAAGGAGTGGAATCGTTGTTACGGATAGAAATTGAAAATTTAGGCATACCTTGTTTAGCATCAGAAATAAAAGTATCAGCTTTGTTTTTGGTTTGAGTGGTAAAATCAGTTACATACCCTTGGGTTTGAGTTTTTAAAGGACTGACATAATTTTTGTTGATGTCATTAACAATAGATTTGGTCACTTTATATAACACAACAATCCTTTTAGAATAACCAGCAGTTTTATCGCTAGAATATTCTTTTTGGTATGAGTTAATTAAATAATTTGACAACTTATTAGAATTTACAACAGTCAAATCTTTAACAGTTAAGAAAAACTTATTAGTGATATCAAAAGTTTCTAATAATCCATTATCGTTACTTGGATAAGACATTTTAGCAGATTTTGGTAAATAGAAATTTAACCACCCAAAGTAATAGCCATTAACAGATTTAACCAATCCGTTAGCATAATCAACCCCGTAATTGAAATATTTAATAGGAAGGGCTACTAAATTATCAAAGGTTGTTAATACATAATCATTAACTAATCTATCAATAGTGGTTAAGCCATTCAATACTTGAGGCGTATTGTTTAATAATGAAAGGACCTTAGTCAATATCACTTCATTGAATTGATCATAAAGGTAGTTAACATAACTGTATGATAATAAGAAATTTACCACTGTGTTAATAACAGTATAAGTCATTAAATGATCCACGGTTTGGGATTTAGAACTAACTTTTACAACCATAGTGTTATGAGTATCTGGGAAGAATATCTATAAAATGCTCTTTGATATTAGTGACAACTAAAAAAGTGATGACAGGATTGACGATTAGTAAACAATTAGAATTTGTAGGCTAAACAAAAGCTAGTATCAGGTCAATCACCAGGTATTTATATATATTAAAATAATAACAAATTAATAACTGTTGCTAATTTTATCAACCCCTTGGTAATCTTAAACCTTATTTATGCATTTAGAAGAGAATCTTAGTAGTGTGTGAACCGATGTGTTAATGCATTTAGCATTTACATGTGAAAGTTTTACCCAGACGCAATTATTTTGCAACCCTTCGAGTTGCCTCGTTGAATACGGGTTTAATTACGTGATGAGAGGCGTATATCCAAGTTGGCAGTGGTGCATAAGGCTATGATATATAGGGTTTCCCTAATACTTTCCTATAACTCTTAGGAGTGATTAGGAGTGATTTGATGTTGCTTGAACTGGTGGGAAGTCCATTTTCATAGGGACATTCAGAAGTCGTGTGTATCTCTGTAGATCAATAATAATCTGAGCCACTTGCGTTTCGAAAGATCGTTTTAACGTTCACTTGCGTCGATTTGACACTTCCAGCCACAAGCATGTGAATACTTATAAATTGTTATAATAGTCCTGGTTGCAAACTAATGGTCCACGCGATCATATCGGTTACCTGGAAGCTTTTAGATGGATCGGTAAGAAGGGATAGTCTAATTACGTCATAAATCCAATTTAAGGTTACTGTATTAAAATCTTTTATTTACCTTTATTAATAGTTACTAGTTACTACTACCTAACATATTCAAATTCTTTTTTTTTCTTTTTTATTATTTGTTCTTTCTGTTCTTTCTTTCTATTGTTGTTTACATTCTGGAGGATTTTCTTTTTTCCCAGTTTCATTTATTTCATCATCTTCATCGTCATCTTCATCATCGTCATCATCTCCTTCTTCACTGTCATATTCTTCTTCATCTTCAAAGTCTTCTGGGTATCCAAATCCAACTGCATCTCCAGTAAACCAATCAATAGCTCTTGGAATCAAACGATCTTTGATCTCTTCTCCTAATTGATAATCTAATTCCAATCTTTCAGCTAAGTCTTCTTCTTCATCTTCGTCTTCTTCTTCTTCGTCTTCTTCTTCTTCATCTTTTTCATCTTGAGCTTCACCATCATCGTCGGCCTTTGGTGGTTTTGGTGGATCGAAAAAGTTAAAGAATGATTCAGTTGGGGTTAATTTTTCAATGGTACGGGTTTGTTTGGTAGTTTTATTTCTTTGTTTTCTTCTTTCAATGTTGATTGTTACATTTTGTTCTTTGGATTTCCAGTTGATTATACACCCTTCAGCATGATCATACACAAAATCACCTGAATATCCTAATTCGGCTTGATAATGATAGGTTTTAGTCAATTCCTTGTTGTCAAAGTATGGGTTACTAACAAATTCAAATATTAATTTAAATCCTGGAGTATCTAAATATTCCATTTTAATATTCTTTAAATATTGTAAGACTTCACTGTCTCTATCAGTTATAGTTTCACTGACTGGAGTCAAGTTTTCTAAAGCAGTCAACCAGAAATTTGGAATACCTTTAAGATCTTCTTCATCTTCTTCTTCCTCCTCTTCTTCAGCGTCTTCGTCTTCTCCTACTTCCTCTATTTTTTTATCGTCTTCGTCTTCTTCATTTTCATCAAGAGCTTCACCTTCTTCAACTTCTTCTCCGGTTGGTTCTTCTTCTCCATTGATAATCTTATCTCTTCTTTCATAAAGGGGTTCATATTTCTTGAAGAATTTCTTTTCCAAGTTTAATAATTCTTTTTGGAATTCAGCTTCCAACTTCATTTGTTTTTGTTGGATGGATTTTAATCCGTAAACTCTCTTTCTTACTACTTTTGGTAATCCATCAATGTAACCACTTTGTTGACCAACTAAGTTTCCCAATTTTCCTTGGATCATTGATAATAAAGCTGGGTTGTTAGCTAATTCTTTGCTCAACTTACCGTTATCTTCTTCATTGATAGTTGAGACTGATGGGATGTGAGACTTTAAGTAAGAATTAGCCACTGACGATGGGGTGTTTTGAGGAGTTGGAGCTTTTGAGATATCTCCTTGCTTCTTTCTAATAGGTTCACTCATCTTGTTCTTGAAATGATTTCTACCCGTTAGTATTGGTTTGTCTGTTAAATCAGGATTAAAACTTTAGGGGATGTTGTAACGAAAATTTTTTTGCCTTCCCCCTTACGCGTTTTCTTTTTTTTTTTTTTTTTTTT
>JAJMHJ010000015.1:0-86137 GCA_030583035.1 Yamadazyma taylorii | reverse complement strand
AAATCTACAAGTCATCGTAGACACAAATAAATACATGCATTATAAATATAACCTATAAATCAGTCTTACCATCAAGGTACAACTCAATATCAGCCAATCTCTTTTCCCAATCATTGACTTTTGACAATTTATCTTCAATTTCTTTAATCTCATTATCAATAGATTTCAAATTCTCTTCACTAGTAAGATCATGATACTCCCAAGTCGAATCATCTTTGATTTCCAATACATAGTCATGATATTTCATTAATAATGGTCTATGACTTAATGTAATAAAGGTGATCTTTTTATTCTGTAATAATTCAAATAAATAATCTTCAACATCAGTAGAAACTGCATTGGTAGATTCATCTAAAATGACAAATTTAGGATTTTTGAATAAAACACGAGCAATACTGACTCTTTGCTTCTCACCACCACTAAAGACATCTTTCCAATCTTTTTTGACGTTAAAGTTACCTTCACGTTTTAATAAATAATCCAATTTAACTTCTCTCAAGATGTGATATAATTTATCATCATTATATCCCATTTGAATCATATCATCATAACTATAAGGATAAATTATTTGATCTCTTAAGTTACCGTTAGTAAAGTATGTCTTTTGAGGCAAATAAAAGATATCTTCATCACTGGGCTTAGATAATAACCCGGAATATAATGGCCATAAGTCAGCCAAAATTCTAGATATCGAGGTTTTTCCACATCCATTAGATCCTAAAATCAATAAGTTATAATTTTGATTGATTTGGAAATTTAACTTATCTACCAATTTATAATTTTCAGATCCGTTTTTCGATGGAATAATTATAGGAATATTTTCAAACCTTACCCCCTTAGAGTAATTCTTTTGAACTGTACCATGAATATCACTATATCCTAACCTTGAACCGAAATCAAATCTAGGAGAATGTGAGTAATGTAAATTGGATAATAATTGGAAAACTCTATCGGTATAACCAGTTAATTCAGCTACATCCTTGATTGAATACATCAATCTAGAACCAGCATCTGCCAAAGACAACATTAATCTTTTATTAATAACAAATTGTCTCATATTTTTTCTTTCAATTTTGCTTTGATCTGTTTCTTTATATTCAGATTCATTATTGGTAGTCAGTTTAGAATCTGAATTGACTAATCTATTGGCAGCAGGAAATAAATCTTCTATAAAAACTGGTAATCCAGCAAATATATATCCCCAAGCAGACCAAGTATACTTCAAAATATAATCCTCTAGAATAGAATAACCAAAGGATATATTAATTGATTTTCTAATGTGATCAGTCAACTTAACAAAAGTTTCATTCAATTTGGATTTTTCAATGATTGATCCTTTATAGAATCCTATTTCTTCCGAATTTGTAATCAAATTCAAATGTTCATTATAATATTGACCTTCAAGATGAGTTTCTCTGCTGGACAACTTCCCAAATGATGGAGTGTTTTTCTTTAAAAGCCAAGCAGTGATAAAGTAATTAGTAAATATACCAATTATAGCACCAGTACCTAAGTTATCTCTCAAATAAATTGAAAAGAACACCAAGTCAATAATAGGTTTACCCATGTTTGAAAATAAGGAGCAAATAGAATCACAAAACTTGGCCACATCATTAGTAATATATTGATCGATATTTTGGATATCAATGAAATTAATCTTATAATAAGCCATAGTTTTATCCAAATATAAATCATGGATATATCTAATTAAATTTGTTCTGAAACTCAAACTTAATCTATTAGTTAAATATTTAATAGCAGCATTAGTATAACTAGCTGGGAAAGCAATCAAGATCCAATAAATTAAATCACGAATAAATTTTTTCCCATTAGCACTGATCAAATTCTTAACAATTTGACCATCTAATTTAGCAATTAACAAACTCAACCAAGTTCTTAAAATTAAAAAGAAGCATTGACAAAACAATAAATAACTATTCTTACTATAAAACTTGGGGATTAAAATTCTCCAAATGATAGTTAATTGATTTATGAATTTAGAGTTGATTATGTTATTCTGTAACTTTAACTTTTCATCTTCAAAATAATTCTTATACAAATACTTATCAGCAGCATATCTATCTAGATTAGGTTTAGGAATAATAATTCTTGTAGTTAAATTCTTTCCTTTTGGAATGAAAATTTCTCTTGATCCATTTTTCAAAATAGTGGAATTTTGACGAATTAAATTGGGTCTATTCAATCTCTTACTTAACTGATACTCATTATAATGATGAATTAAAGACCTGAGGGTGAAAATTATTCCTAATCCAAAAGTAGTCACTAAAGTACTAAGAAATAAAATTACTGGTCTACTCTGGTAGTTGATTTTAACTTTATTGTCTTTGAAAGTGACCACAAATTCCTGTAGAATCAACAAGATATTCTTTATATCTTGCCGGTTGTAACCACTTAAAGTTGAAATGTTAACCATGGTCTTTACAACTTTACTCCACTGATACACGAATTCACTAATATGGATCTCCACAAAATAAATAAAACGAACAAAGCTATCGATAAAGCCAAGTCAGTTAAGTAGGTTACGTAAAACTACTCGTATAAATAAAGCTTCTGAGGTGGTTCTTATGGCTTAGCACTAGATGTATATCAAAGACTTGTTGAATATTGACTTGTTGAATATTGAAATCTCCTTAGTTCGAAATGAATGAGCAAAACTGTGGAGTTGAGGTTTACCGAGGAATTTTGGTGCAAACAGTGCGGAGGTGCTTCCAGGCCTGCTTTCTACTGCTTACATGGACCTGGCGTGGGGGTGTCCCGACTATAGAGCTTGTAGGCCGCATTAATCGTAATTGTGGCCTTGATCCCTGGAGGCTCGACCCAGAATGGCCCCATTTACCAGCGAGCTGTTGCAAGATGGTACAATGGTTATATATGTGGTTATGGTCTTCATAGGGGTATTTGTATATGGTAGATAAAACCACTACAGTGTTAGGATTTTCTGTACTACATTGTTAGAATTTTCTGATCGTTATACATTACAATACTATATCTTATCGTGCTCTACATTAAATCACCATTTCTTTGCCATATTCTTCTGCACACACTGTTTAAACAGAATAAATTCTTGCTGACATTGGCCCTTCGATATGGTGGCGTAATTCTTCAATATACACTCTCCGTAGCGTGAACCTTCGCTGGAACACTTCCCACTTACTTCTATGAATTTCTTAGCCGGTCTGACTTTTGTACCAGGACTGGTCATGGTAATGAATCAATTAAAAAGGTGAAAAAAACTTCAAATATTTTCGCAGTATCTTTTTTTTTTTTTGACTTCGCTTTTTGGATTTTCCATTGCTGTCACAACAAAATGAAGACCTACAATGTAATATATAAGGCTATGTATAGCATTCTTGGCTTGTGTCTGGCTAAGTAAGTGCTTTGGAAGCATTTCTGTAATAGCCAAGTCTTCTCTTATCCTTTAGAAGGTATATTTTAATGAGATTTATTTCGATTATATATATTCTTATTCTATGAGGGTTAAATTTCCCACGTTATGACTCCGTGGCCAAGCTGGCTAAGGCGTGAGACTGTTAATCTCAAGATCGTGAGTTCGATCCTCACCGGGGTCGTCTTTTTTTTTTTTTTTACTCCCGCCATCATCGTTGTAGCTAAGGCTAGTCTTAATGGATATGGCGAGAACGCACCAAAGTGGTCGCGATGTTGCGCGCGACAGCCCAGCGCATCCTCATGAGCAAAAAGCTAATCGTCGAATACCTTCAGGTTTAACCATCACATCATGTACAGTGCAGTTGCTCTGCAAAAACCTATGTCTGCCTCTAATGGTGGTACTCCTACTGTAGGAAATGCTAACATGACTGTGAATAATATCGAAAGTGTTGGGAATACTGGATCGATTCCAGGTCTTACTCCTGGTAATTCAGAAACTAATACACCATCAGATAATGCTAATAAAGCATTAAATGATGAACAGATCTATCAGTGGGTATCAGAGTTGGTATCTGGAAGTAATCGTGAAAGAGCTTTGTTGGAATTAGGAAAGAAGAGAGAGCAATATGATGACTTAGCTTTAGTATTGTGGAATTCATTTGGTGTCATGACAGTCCTACTTGAAGAGATTATCTCTGTATATCCGTACTTAAATCCACCATTATTAACTGCTTCAGTATCCAATAGAGTTTGTAATGCATTGGCATTGTTACAATGTGTGGCTTCTAACAGTCAAACTAGAGGGTTATTTTTACAAGCTAATTTACCCTTATATTTATACCCATTTTTATCTACTAATGCTAGACAAAGGCCTTTTGAATATCTAAGGTTAACAAGTCTTGGAGTTATTGGTGCTTTAGTCAAAAATGATACCCCTGAAGTTATAAATTTTCTTTTAACAACTGAAATTGTTCCTTTGTGTCTTAATATTATGGAAATTTCATCTGAATTATCTAAAACTGTGGCGATATTTATATTACAGAAAATCTTGTTAGATGATCAAGGACTTTCTTATATTTGTACCACATATGAAAGATTTCATACTGTGGCTGCTGTATTAAGTAAGATGATTGACCAGTTAAATGCCATCTCCAATCATAATGCCCCTCAACAATCTACAAATAGTACTGGAAGGTTGTTAAAACATGTGGTTAGGTGTTATATGAGATTAAGTGATAACTTGGAAGCTAGAAAAGCTTTGGCTAATATTCTACCTGAACCTTTAAGGGATGGGACTTTCTCTGTAATTTTACAGGATGATTTAGCTACTAAAAAGTGTTTAGCTCAATTATTGGCTAATATTAATGAACATCAACCTCAATCTCAGCAAGTTCATCATCCATACCCTGTTCAAGTTCCTACTCAACCTCAACCAGCTCAGCAAGGACAACCTACCCTCCAACCATTGCAACATTAACCTTCACATCAACATTAACATTGGCCTCGGTAGTTTCAAAAACTGTTACCTTCAGCAGGTTTTCCTTTCCCTTTAAATATTTTCTCAAACCTAACCCCTAACTTTCTGAGATCTCTTATGTGTATAATACGTAAAAAAAATGTATATTCTTCAATTAATTTTGATCTAGCTTCTATTAATATAGCATTGAGTTTCCTAATGAAGGAATTTTGGTCCCTGTCATTTTTTTTTTTTTTTTTTTTTTTTTTTTCTTTCTCAAGATAACGAAAGACGAGAGTTCGATAAAGTGGGACATCATAAGACGGTTCTTTTCGTTTGTTGTTCTGTTTTTATTGCTAAAACTTAGATAGTACCATGTCATCCAACCGACATTCTAGAGAATATTCTCATCAATTCACTCATTCAGATTATGAAAGAAGAAATTCGGTGGTGCATGGTTCTTTAGGTAAAGGGGGATTGTTCATCCCGTCTGACTTTATTAATCAGGCACCTGCTTCCGATTACTTAAGAGATGATGAAGTGACAGACCACGATATAAATTCAGAAACATCACCATTGTTAAGACAATCATCTCATACATCCTCTGGATCCAAAAAAAGAAGAAAATCCACCATTGAAAAAGATATCCTTAATAAAGAACGGGAGTTGTTGAAAGATAATAACATATTCATTGGCAAGGATGGTTCTGCATCTCATACAGGATTAAGAAATGCTGGTAATTCTGATGATTCTGTAATCGAAAACTGCGTTGATGATGAAGAGGAAGATGATTCAAGAATCAGAGATATCTTTGAAACGAATGCTTCCAAGCATACCCTTAATACTACTACTACTGTAGAATTGAAACATTTAATAAAATCTTCAATTCCTTTGGTTTTGACATTCTTGTTAGAAAGTTCTTTATCTACTGTATCTGTTTTATCTGTGGGTCACTTAGGTGCTACTGAATTGGCAGCTGTTTCTATGGGTGCAATGTCTGCTACTATTACTGGTTATGCTTCGATTCAAGGGATTGCTACGGCCTTAGATACTTTATGTCCTCAAGCCTTTGGTGCTCAAAAATATCATCTAGTAGGATCCTATCTCCAGAAATGTACAGCTTTAATCTGTACCATTATGATCCCTGTATTAATTATCTGGGTATTCTTTGGTTATTCATTAATCTGTTTATTAGTCCCTGATAAAGAAGCTGCAAAGCTTTCAGCGGTGTACTTGCAAGTGATTGCTCCTGGTATTCCTGCTTATATATTTTTTGAATGTGGTAAACGGTTCTTACAAGCACAAGGAGTATATCACATCTCCACTTATGTATTGTTTTTTGCTGCTCCCTCCAATGCTATCATGAACTTTGCTTTGGTTAATAAATTTGGTTACTATGGGGCTCCAATGGCAGTGGCTATTAATTATTGGCTCATGGCTATCGGGTTACTTGTTGGTACTCTTTATTTTGTTAAACCTGAACAAACAATTTCCGGTTTGCATCCTTTAGCCTGCTGGGGTGGTCTTGATATAAAAGAAGCATTTAGTGCTTGGGATAAATTGATTCATCTTGCTATTCCCGGGTTAGTAATGATTGAAGCTGAAATTTTAGCATTCGAAATTCTAACCTTACTTGCTTCTTACTTAGGGACCGTAGAATTAGCAGCACAATCAGTCGGGTCCACTATGGCTTGTTTGACATATCAAGTACCTTTTGCTATTGGAATTGCCGCTTCCACGAGAATTGCCAACTTTTTAGGAGCTGGTTTGGCCGAATCAGCTAAAAAGGCCACTCAAGTTGCATTATGTTTTGGTTTGGTTATCTCAGCAATGAACTTCTTAATATTATTTACTTTTGATCAACAAATTGGTGAGTTATTCACCAAGGATGAAAAAGTGATTGAATTGGTCAAACAAATAATGTGGTTGGTGGCTTTAATGCAAATTTCAGATGCTATGAATGCCAATTCAGCAGGTTGTTTAAGAGGACAAGGTCAAACAAAAATTGGGGGAATAGTTAATTTATTTTCTTATTATGCCGTCGGAATACCTTTTTCAATTTACTTAACCTTTTATTCTCCTTGGAAAGGCTCTTTAAATGGACTTTGGATTGGTTCTGTCGTGGCATTGAGTTTAATTGGTGTAATTCAAAGCTACTTTGCTTTGTTTGCTGATTTTGAAAAATTATGTGATGATGCTAGAAAAAGAACATCTGCTGATTTATCTGCTTAATCAACTACAGGAACTAATATTCCAGCATTCTTCATTTAACTTTCATCAATTTCATCTATTATTAATTTATATTACTATTTAAATTGACCTTATATAGGTCGCTTTTGTATTATACACATAAATCCTATCTATGAACAAAATGAAATGCAAGAGTAAAAAAGATTCTTATTAAACTGATTTAAAATGCATCAATCATAACAGCTTCTTTAGTTTGTTGTTTTGGTGCTCTTGAAGACCCTGCTAATAATTCTCTTCTAATCTCGGGACCTATAGAATGATGGAACCTTTGTCTAACTGTTTCCAATAAGAAGTCACGTTGATCATCAGTAATATCATTCTTATACCTTTGGGCAAAAGCTAACAAAGCCTTGTGCCACACTACTGGTAATGCAGGCATTTTAACCTTTTTATTACTACTGTCATCTTCATCCATCATATCACCTTCTTCTGGTTGAGACTCGCCCCCTACTCTTCTAAATCTCATGAAATAAAACACTAAATCATCTAAAGTTTGATAAGGTAGAGCGTATTTCTTTTCAATCAATACCCTTATAAATACTGTGGTTGATGGTTGAAATTCTCTTTGGGCTAATTGAGATAATGCAACGGATGAGTGTAAAACTGGAATAGATACTTTGGCTAAAACTGAGGCTGCAATAGTAGCCTCTCTAACAGAACAATGAGAATCGACTAATGGAAAAAGAAATCCTTTGAAAAATGCCCCTGGTTTATATAATGATTTTTTTATAGCCCTGTAAATATGGTAGTTAACAGAATGATCTTCTGAATCTTCAATGCATGTTCTAAATCTTTCTAACAACACTTGTTCAATGAATTTTTGTGCTTCATTTGCATGCAAATTAGATACAAATAATTTAGTGGCTTCAAAAACAGCATGAGGAGTCCATGCATCAGGGTTCGTTACGTACAAAACATCTTGCCAGTTACGCAAACTTGGTAATACTTTGAACAACTTGGGTAATTTCCCGTGTCTATAGTTAGCTAATATTTGCCCTATTTTTTCGTAAGCCATTATAACTTTAGGAGGTAAGTTGACTCCTTCAGCTGGCTTCCCTCCATTTTCTTTCATGATTTCCTTCTCTTGAATCTTAGCCATGATTTTATCGGCCAAATTTACCAGACCACCAAAGCCATTTCCACTTTGGAAATACTTTTCAAACATTTCGGCATCTTTTTCGTCAACTTCTACTTCTTCTTCATCATAAATTTCTTGCTCAAAATCGGAATAATCCCCTTCTTCTGATTCTCCTTCTTCTTCTTCTTCTTCTTCTTCTGATTCAGGTAACTGAGATTTGAAGGATTGTAAGAATGATTGGTTTTGATTATCGGATTCGTTATTTTCTTCCTTCTCTATTTCCTCTTGTTGTTCTTTTGCCAACCTCAAGATTCTTCTGGATTCATCGGCATCTAAATAATCCTCCTGTTCTTGGTTAGCCTTTGACCGTTTACTTTCCTTTGATCTAGATTTATTTCTCAACTCCCCATTGATATTAGAGATATCTTTATATAATGGATTGTGGCGTTGCTTTTCTTTGGTATCATTCACTGATATTTTACCCATGTTTACCTAATGCTAGTATATTATAATATATATTTCTATCGCTGAAAAAAAAAATTTTATTTTTGTGATGAGGTGATAAGGGACATCTCATTTTTTCTCATTAGTCTCACACTTCCAGATAGTTAAAATGAATGAATAAAGATGAATAGATTAGCTCTTCACCTAATGTATCATTCAAGGGTATGTATCTGTAGCCTTGCTTTAGATTTTCTAGCTTACATACAAAAACACCCAAGATTGCACTGGAGTCTTTAGATATTGTAGTATTTAATGATAATTTGATGAATAAAAGTCCGTTTGTCGTTATCGTTCCTTTGAAGTACTGATTCCAAGTTGGATTAAATCCGTTGTCATTGATAGTCGATGTGTTTACTATACATGATCCTTCTTCAAATTGAACACTTTGAGCCCCGATAGTTTCAAGAGTCACAAATGGATTAATAGTGTTGATACTAAAATTTTTTGGCTTTGGTAATTGATGAGCACTTATAATTTTAATACTGAATTCTATCTTTTTTGGGATAAAATGAAGATCATCTCTCAAAGTATGTTTAATTAAAGGTTTTCTGATATCTTTCGGTTTCAATACATAGCCTGCTTTATCGGTTCCATCAAATAGTGCTTCGTTAATTTGTTGACCCGAATCATAAGTTTGCCAATTGGTAGCCACCATTTGAACCCCATGAAGCCAGTACTTTATCGGTGAAAAATTCGATGATCTAAGTCTCATATTTGATGGATATACTCTCATAAGGAATCTTCTATTATGCTTGTCAACTCCTTTTCTTTTATCTTCATCTCTCAACATAGCATCAATTACCCTTTCACTCAAAGAAAAACAGTGATTGAAAGTTTTAGATTCTGGAAGAGAAAAGTTCCTAAACCTTCTTCCTTGTACATATATTGCCAAACTGCTTAACTCATCTATCACCTGTTTACTGGCTTTTCTCTTGTGTCCCTGTGACATACTAGATGTAATGCTGCTATTATCTTCACTAAAAGAAGTATTACTTGTGCTTGTACTTGTATTTGTTCCAGTACTACTGTTGGTATTTATTTCTTTTAATGCACCGTCATCGCTCAAGAACAAGTTTGAGAAAGGACTAGTCTTTTTTGCCTTGATTAGAATTTTATGTTTCAAGTTGTTAGGTGAAGGCAAAAGGGGAACTCCTCTTAGGGGTTCTGTTACTAAAGTCTCACCCAATACATCTTTCAATAATTTCACAACTTTTTGCTGTGACTCAATCGAGCAATTGATCTCAAGACTGATTATTAAAGGATAAGGAGTTGTAACAAAGGCATAGCTTCTGATTGTTTTCAAAACACTCTGTAATGAAATGGTTGTTGTCAAAAGCTTCCCATGACACACAACAGGACCTTTGTCCTCTTCATCTCCACCATCCCAAATATCTATTTCTATACAACGGCATCCCTTTTGTAGAGCTTTAGCATATCCTTCTGTAGATGATTCATCCACAATTTGGCGGCCCGTCAAGTACGTGTTATGAGATGATGATATTAAGTATTCATTTAAAGGCATGTCGTAATACGTATCCTCGTGTGCACTATCGATTATTGGCCTTGAATACTTGGATAACAAGAACTGATTGAAGCTTTCAGGACTCCAACCCTTACCATCCCGACAAAAAGTGTCAAATATTTTCTCAAGTAGTCGATTATCTGGCTCCTCGAGTTGAACCTCTTTAATTAATTTTTCAAAAGCGCCGAAAGTCATATAGCCTTCTTCACTATCTTCATGATTTTTGCCACATAATTCCCTCCATATTTCTTCTATGTCCGTTCTTTTCTTCAATACAGATATAAATTCTTTAAACTGCTCAAAATTTAGTGCTGGTATTTCATCTACAGTACTTTCGCTTAAAGGGTCAAAAATGCTTCGTAGATAACTTCTGTTGATATTTATATCGAGCCGTTGCATGTATTTTACTACGTCATCAAATGAAAGGTATTCTTTTGGTTGTTTCTGATTTTGTTTATCAGAGAAGTTAAGTATTAATTTCTTTTGTTGATCATCCATATTGTCGATGTCTATGAAGAATTTTTCTGATAGCTCAGCTTTTAACCGTTTTACATTATTAAGGGTATTGTATAGCTTCTTCGAATCATGTTCAGTGTCAGCTATTAAGTGAAGTGTTTTCATTTTATTTTTTTCTTTGTAAAAGTAATGTATTGTAAGCCATTGCTTTTCCAATTCTTTGGAAATGTTCATTTCGTCTCTATAATTTCGAGCCTCCAGTTGATAAAGTATACTCTTGAGGTCACCAACAGAAAACTTATACGGCTTACTTTTACTGAAGTAAGATGTATGTGGTATATGCAAGAGACGTTGAACACCATGAGAATTATTCTCATCATGTTCAATAAGTCCATCTTTATCATAATTCAGACTCTTGCTGGTACTTTTCCATGTAATGGTTAAAGTACTTGGATCAATTTGGAAATATATTCTCTTCTTGGATTTTCTAGAAACTTTCAATAATGTTAATCCTTCCTCTAGGAAAATTGAAGGGATTGTTACAGACCCTGGTTGGCTTTTATTTATACTAAACTCTATTCCATCATTTAAGTGACGAAGCTCATTGCTGTTCACAATGGTCAAAGAATTCCTGGGGGACAAAGAGTCCCTTCTCCTTTCGGTTTCTTCGTTGGATACATTATCTAAAGAGTCTTGAGAAGAATTTCGGCTCTTGCTAAAGATTTTCTTTAAAATTCCTACTGATTCTCTTGATGGTTCTGTGTTCTTGGATTCAGATGTAGAAGACCTCAAATTGCTAAAAAGCGAAGGGAGTGTTGACAGGATCAGAGTGCTTCGGCTCCTATTTTTAGTATTCATTTTGTATCCTGCGTCATCTGTTCGTTCAAGATGTCCTTGTTCTCTTATATCATATGAGCTATTTCTGTTATCGTATACTGGTTGTTTAACATTGTCATTTTGGTTCATTAAGGTGTTCAACCGTTTTTAAGCGATGCACACAGATCTACCTTATCAACCTTATTTTTTTTAGTTTCACATTCGCACAACTAACAAAATACAGAATTTGTGAAGATCGCAAAACTTAGAAAAGAAAGCAAGACCGTACGATATCAGTGGGATTATTCTATCAATAGGCTCTATATAATTAATAAAAATACTACTTAGCAATATAAACTCAAGGACAAACCTTATAATTCTACTTGATCGTCCAATCTGACATCCATACCGGCCTCAGTTAATAAGAATCTCTTTATATCATTTACAGTGTATTCTTCCCTATGGAATAAACCAGCTCCCAAAGCAGCATCTATACCACAATCCATATTAAAAACATCTTTGAAATGGACAGGCTTACCAGCACCAGAACTAGCAATTACAGGAATAGACACTTTGGTTTTAACTTGTTTTAATAACTCCATATTATATCCTTGATTAGAACCATCATGGTCAATGGAATTAAGTAAAATTTCACCTGCCCCAAGGTCCTGACACGCGAGACAAAGCTCAAGAGCCCCTAAATCATGAGTCTTTCTACCACCCTGGGATGTTACTTGATAATAACAATACTTTTCTCCATTTGGACCAAATTTCGACGGATCATTGATTAGGATAGTTTCCATAGAGGTCTCGGAAGGTGAATTAACATACTTTCTTTTTGGATCTACTGAAATTACTACTGCTTGATTACCAAATGTAGCAGATATACTTTCAATTGAGGTAGTACCAGTCTTTTTCTTATTGTTTTTGTAATAGTTCTCAGCAATAGTTACTGCATCCGATCCTATACTAACCTTATCAGCACCAGATCTGAAGTATAAGTCGGCTACTTTAACCGCTGGTACCATTTCACCAGTCTCAGGATCAATCATATCCTTAATTCCACCACCAACAGTCAATGGTACAAATATTTGTTCAGCAGAATGCATTAAAACTTCTAACATGGGTAAATCTTTCAAAGGTGAATCACGGAAGGAAGTGATATTTAAAAATGTGACTTCGTCAGCCCCTTGATTGTAATATCTTGTAGCTAATTCTACAGGCTTTCCCAAATTTCTCACTTCATTGTTAGAACCACTAGACTCTCTCACATTATACTGGTCTCCCTTAGTGACCACCAAATCCCCGTTATCGTTACTTCTTACATCTAAACAAGCAATAATTCTCCTCGTCAAACCACTTAAAGATTTCTGAATACTAATGTCATTTTGATAATCTTTGCTTGTAACAGTAGAAAATTTTCTGCCTTCAAGGAATGACTTAATGACCTTAATTCCAGCTGTACCAGACTTTTCTGGATGGAATTGAGTAGCAAAAAAGTTCTTATAAGACAAGGCAGCTATAAACGTTTCGGACCCATAGCTCGTATAGGCAAAGCTCCATCCATTTTTTTCAGCTTCTTTTATTAATGTTTCTGTTTTTTCGTCGATTATTGCCGCATAAGAGTGAACAAAATAATATTTGTTGGTGGTATTAATCCCGAAAAATGCCTTATCTTGCGGTAAGACACTGTTATCTATTCTGATAGATTTGATATTATTCCAACCAATTTGGGGGACCGATTTAAGCATAGATTTTTCAGCAAAAACTGGATCATTGGAGTCAAACTCTTTTAGTTTCATCCGTAAATATCCTAATCCTTTATAAGATGAAGATTCGCTTTCTTCACTATCTTCAAAAAAAGTTTGCAAACCTACACATACACCCATTAAGTCTTTACCACTTTCAATATAATGCTTAATTGGGTCCACTAAGTTTCTATCATGAAGCTGTTTAACAAAATGAGCAAAGTTTCCAACACCAGGAAAGATCAATTTTCCAATATTATGTTCATACTGTTGAAATTCTTCAGCATTTTGGATTAGTTGAACTTGGTAATCACCAGCTTTCTTGATGGCATTAACAAGAGATTGAATATTACCGCTCTTGACATCAATGACATATACAGTCGATACCATGTTTATTGTATGCAACGATATAGAATGAATTTACAAAAAGTGATGTATTTTATTTCTTCGCTTTTGAGAAATGAGTCAAAGAAAAAAATCTTATCTGCGAATTTCTAATTCTAAATATAGGCTTATATAAGCTACACTCTCATTAAAACTATGTCTTTTCAGCATGGATAAGGAAAAAAAAATGGGTGGCTTCTGAACCTTCTTCTATTCTACTTGTATAGCCTTTGCAAAAATCATCGGTTTTACCTAACATTTCAGCAATGTGTAGACCGATATCATCAGCTAAAAAGTCTGTGATTTCGTTTGAACTATTCAAAAGCACAACGGAAAATTTAACATTACCCTCTCCAAAAATATTTATAACAGAAGACAATAGCACCTCAGCAAAGTCTGGAATCATATCATAATATTGGGATAAGTTTAAGCCAGTAGTGTTTGTGAAACGAGGAAACCCTGCGGTTTGACCACTTCGGATGGTCCCTACACCCAGTAATATAATGGGTATTTCTAGCATACCACCTTTCTTTAATACTCTATGGAACTCATTCAAGATAATTTTGTGATTTGTATTTGTTAACTGAAATAATAAATCTCTGCTCTGGATTACATCAAATGTATTAGCAGGTACGGTAGACAAGGACTGGGAATAGAAGCTGAAATTGGGTGGCTTATGAGTGGCAGACGAATTAGAAGAATCACTAGAAATACTTTTATTATCGTCCATAGACCGTTGAATTGCAACGAAATCTTCTTCAGAAGTGTTTCGAAATCGATTATAATTGTCGAATTGCAAATTGCTGTAGTAGTTTTTAAATAAAGAATCATCCAGTTTGTCAAATGATGTCTTATCTGTCTTCGCTTCCAAAGTTCTATATCTGTCTAAATCAGAAATGTTTCTAGGATCTTCATTGAACACATTCATTTCTATCACTCGTAAATAGGGTATCGTGACAGCCATATACCATGAGTACTGCACGCTAAAATAAGAATTGTATACCAATACCTTTGGCACATCCTTGGGGGAAGTTTTAGTTAGGGCTGTCTTATAGGCCCCGAATAAATTAAAAGCTAGCCGTGAATCAATCAACGAATTATTAAAAAACTTTGTCAAAATATTTATGTGGTACTTTTCAAGCAAAATGAAATCGTAGGACACCTTTGTAATTATTTGAAGTAAAAATGCAACTGAGTTGGTAGCATTAGTCATATCATCTCCCGAGTCCTCCTTTTTGAAATGATGAAGTGCTTTTGTCATCTGAAGGAACAATATTTTGAACTCTTTATGCATTGACAGTATATCATCCAACTGATCCGAAGGTGTCGTCATCACCTTTTGTGGAAGATTCAAGATGAATCTAATATAATTTGTAAAGTTTACCTGAACTAGTTCTTCACAGGAAAAAATTTCGGTTCTTGATATGTTTTGTGTAGACTGTATTTTGATTAAATTCCTTAAAAAAGTCCTCAATTTGATTAAATTATAAGCCAATAAACCTTCAAACTCACGTATATCATTACTTTTCAATGCGTTCTCTGTATCCACTTCGGTGTATTTTCCGTGTCGTATAATAAATTTCGATATTGAATTGAATCTAATGTTGGCAAAATTGATGGGATCATTATTATGTTGAGCAGAAAGGATGTCAAGGAAATTATTATACCTGAATATTTGAAATGATGGCGTATATAAATTAGAAGCCATTTTGGAGATAGAGTTCATAATACTTAAATCTTTTAGGGTGATAAACTCAGGAAGTTGATCGGCTTGTGACATGGAGTAACTTGGCTTGAATATCTTAGAACCTTTTTCAAAATTACTTGAGGATGAAGAAGTTGAATGTGGTGATGAATTTGACTTATTCTTATCTTTTATCGAGCTCGTACTAGTTGTATGTGAAGATGAAAGTGAACTATTTCTTCTATTTTTTTGCATCGGAAGTGAGGTATTAGAAGCAGTTGAATTTTTACCTTTATCATGGGAATCTAAGTAATGGGAAGCATTTTGTTCCGGCTGTTTAGATGAAGGTTGCTTTTCGTATCCTTTAGTTGGTGAGTTAGCATTAGTACCTTCTGCACTTACAGAAAACTTGGCTGCTATATTAGAGGCAAGTGAACCAGTGGAATTTGTTCTTTTAAGTTGTTCTAAATTATCCGATACCTCCTGTGCATTAATAGGATCATTGATATGACCTTCATATATGCTAGATGTCCTCAAAGAAACGTTTGCTGAACTATTAGGGGATCCAACTTTTGAATCTTCTCCTTTGTCAACTACTTTCTTCGTCTTCTTTTGATGTTTATGCCTTTCGTCACCCTTTTCACCTTTCCTCCCATTTTTCCCCTTCTTCATCTTCTGCTGTGTCTGATACAGAGCCGAAGGCACTATATAAAAACTCATTTCCTAAAGCTAATGCAGAGCCCTATAATGAAGAAATATGGAATTTTTTATAAAAAGTTTAAATAAACTGTCAAAATGTTATTGAGGCGATAAGAACAATGCGCACGGGAGCTCTTTTTTCCGAAACTTTTGCAACTTTGTTTCTCATACAACTCTAATAGATACGGAAATAAAAAGATTCTTAAATGGTTAGCAATAGTATTACTTTCCTAAAGAACCGTATTCTTCAATTATTGGAACCAGTCTGAGGATAATGAATCCACTGTTGATGAAGGTTACTTTCCGGATAAAAGGAAAAGGATGTCATAGAGTAGAATCAATAACTCAACGCATTTAAATTGAGAAGCCCAAATCCTAATTCTATGATAGAACTAGATGATAACTGAATAAAACAGGCTCTCAAAATACCTCTTATTATCGGATAATTTCACAAACGAAAAAGTACGAATAAACAGTCAAAGCTTTTTGCAGTAATTATAAGGAGACTCCATAACAAGAGTTCAAGAGTATAAATAAAAGATCATTCAGAATTTTGCTCTTGAATATCTTCTACCTCTAAAACCAATAAAATGCTGCACTTTCCCATAATTATTTCAAGCTTCATGCTTTCTAGCTCTAGAACCCCATAGCCTTTAAACCCCAGAGTGTAGTCTGAAACTGTAGTAGTTCATACCCCAACTTGGTGAAAGTGATTACATAATTATTCAACACCAAAGCTTGCCGAGATGAAAAAGAAGGTACAAAACTACTGCTTTGATGTATTAAATGCAATATAACGGGATAAGATCACAATAATAACGTTCAAATTTCTCATATACTAAGTTAGTAAATTTATTGGCACCGGAATAGCCTAGATAGATAGTAGACATATTAGTAACAAGATATTCAGGCGCTGTAATGACGTCAAGTGCTACCGTAATTGCAATACTGAAAATTCACACAACATTAAGGGAACGAAGTTGCCAACTGTAATTGCGATGACATGATAATCAATCGATCATTAATGCATACCAGAAAATGAGTGCATCAAGTTCAAAGAAAACACAGGATACCCGTGCCCAAACACATACCGTTAAATACTGTTAAATGTAAAAAATTTAAGATATGTATCAGGAGTTGCTCCAAAAACGATAAACACCTAAAAAACTCATTAATGAAACCAGGGATGCCAAATTTAAAAACAATTAGATGTAAGAAATTGAGCTGTACGGAAGCCTCCGAACATATCGCCATTATACAAACATTCAGACTTAGTAGTTCCATCCCAAGTAATAGACAACATTAGCTACCATGATGATGCCCTTACCCCGTCTCATCATCTCTTAGCAATCTAAAACTTTCTCTCTTGGGACTTAATCTACACTTATCTTTACAATAGGTCAACATACTTGTAATGATGCTGTTCCTGTTAATACTAACACTACGCATTTCGAATACAGAAGAAGCCATTTCTCAAAACACACCTACAATACAATATTTGAAAACGATGGAAAAATACAGAGACACAAAGAACTAAGTGAATAGAATCAACTAGGTAGCTCCATACTTTAAAGCTAAATATTGCGCTCTTATCGAAGAGCACTGTAATAATTAAACTAGTTGGCATACTACGATCCAATCATAGATGAGGTATAGGGCCAAGCCAACCTATCTATGCCTCAATAGATGTTTCTGTCATATTGAAACAGTTATCGCTAGATTGGAATGTGGCATTTTTTTTAAATTATTCTATTTTAGTTGTTTAAAGAAATTAATCACACAATTGGCAAAGGTAATAAGGCTGTTTAAGATGTTATTTATCAGTTCGTGAATGAGTAGATGGAGATTCCTGTACCCTCTTTCGACTGGTTTTCTGCCTTACCAGGTATCTTATACCCACCCTCAAAAGCTCTTGACAGAATACGCTGAGTATTGAAAACTATTACTGGACCCTTGTGTTTTTTATAAATACTCACAATCATTTGCAATTAATTCAAGTGGTGAACAGAGCAAGGAATAACAAAGAATAAGTCATATGGTTAATAAACTGTGGAAATCATAATCAAATGTATATACACAAAATTATGGTTTATATATTTCATTTTTTATATGTATCTTTAGTATATTAAATTTTCCCTTTAAAGCTACCGTTTTCCCTCTTCCGTCTTTTAAAGAAATACACTTGTTTTTATACTATATATCTATATCATATGCATTGTGTGTTTTAAAGCTAGCTGCTTTTCTCATATAACTTTTGTTACTGATTTTACATCATTCATTTTTATGAATGAATATTTGTTATTTACTCCAAAATTATTGATCCACGATAATTTGTCATCTATTACATATGTGAAGTCTAATGAATTCCCGTCCATTTTCATTATATTTTGAATAGTGTATAAATATAAAACAACTGAAGTCAAATTGATTGGACTTTGATGATTGGATGAGAATGTACTCTACAGGTTTTTTTTAACAAGAGCTTGAGACGAGCTTATCTAAAACAAAATCAAAGATTAAGTTTACACAGCCGTCAATACTTCGATAAGCATGGCTATCTTCACATACAACTACTTATAACATTATTGGCAAAAACAAGTTCCAATGGGAATATTTCTAAAACACACTTTTGAATTTCCTGGGGATAGGACACACATCTGTGTGCTTTCTTTAATTCCATTAATATTTTCGCTGGCCTCTGATTTACCATCGTCACTAACTGCTATCCAATTAACCAAGAACTGAGATAAATGTCAATTTGAAAAATAACTGTTCTTGAAGATACTAATGCATATAGAATCGTTCCAAATTCTATTTCGTTAGCAAAATCAGCAACCTGTTAACTTAGCCAAAGCCATATCTCAACATGTCTAAGGTAGTCTTTTTCGTCCGTGTTGAAATATCACAAATGTATGCACAAGTTGTCGGAAGGGCTTCTCACATTTCGTTATTAGTATATACAATGAATGTACACCCTTATTTGTAAACCTTATGTGAATGAATGATTACCCCAAGGATGGGTTAGTAGTAAGAGCTCGACAAGGAATATGGGAACACAATTACTTGATTCCCTCTTGATGACCTTACAAGTTAATGAGAATGATAAGGGCTACAGCCAGTTATAATTGCTAAGTGATAGGCACCACAGGACTACTAACGCTTAAATGCGCTATCGGTGATGATATTTTTCACTGAACGTACGGAGTACTTAGAGTACCAAAAAGCGCTATTAATTCAAGCTATTAAAGGTTAATTGCTGGACTAAGAAATTCGTGGCTAATCAAATCTGAGCCACTCTTTAGTAGCAAAAATTCTCTTAAATTCTGTAATTGGTAATTGTAGTTGTTCTTATATGCATAAAATAAAACTAAATTTGGTTAGAACCTCTTTCAATAGATTCGGTACTATTTCTTCAATTAAAGGATAACATACTGACCAGACATAAATCCTTTTGATACTTTAATTTTACTACTATCATGCAGACTAGTTCTCTCGGTTCATTTGATTTGGTAAAGTAGTATTTTAGCAACCGAGATTGATTATCCATAGATTCGAGTAAATCCCAGATAAGCACTTTCATGTTACATATCTTCCCCGGTTGTTTCCTTATTACTCCTACTAATATTCGAAGCATCATTTAGAAATGTCACCAAAATGTATTTTAACATCTATGTAAAAATTCCTTCACAGACTGTTCTCGCTGGCTGTTTGATAAAGGAGCTTCTGGTATGATACAAGCAGGGTATCAATTCAGTTAGCATACGTCCACCGTATTAAAGAAGATTCGTTTTGAAATTGATTATTACCATGATTTTTTGACACGCTGATATGTTTTTGTTGATCCGTTATAATTGACTATATAATATTTACAATTTCTAACTAACTCGTATCCTTTTTGCCACTATCCAATGCAATTAATCTTTTTTTTAAGTCTGCTCATTTAGCATTCATTCTATTCCTCTTCAAGCCTAACCAACTATCAGCATGTTATTTTTCTGTGCTTGATCTGGTGTTGATATATTAATGAAACTATTTATATCATTAGAATCACATACATTCACTATTGGTTGATGTTGTAATGAAGTTTTCGCTTCATTAGTACCATCGATTGCTACTGTTGCAATTGACAAAGCGTGTTTAGGATCGTAATTTTTATTTCATGAGGGGTTTCTAAGCTTGGTTGACAATATTGGCATTCATGGTGGGTGAAGATGATTGAACTAATAATCGTTTTTTTGGAATTATTTTTTTAAACTAGTTAGTTAAGTGATACGGATGGGCATAACCAGATGTCCATTGTTCGTAGTAGTCAATAATCGGAAAATACTTGAGAATTGTATTGTCTTGCAGGAAGGTAAGGTTTGAATTTAAGTTTGACCATGATTGATGCCATATTTTAGTTTTCAACTGTGTTCGGAGGATATGATTTGAATAGTTGATAATTCAATTTTATAATGTTTAATCGGAAGAGGGCGATTAGTTATTAGCTAATATATTTATTCATTCTATTTAAAGAGAAATTCACCTATATATGATAGCTATAAATGAATTACTGCTTATGGTTTTTCTTCCTTAGTTTAATGAGTTTTTGATGAGACATCGTGTACATATAATTTCCTACCATTGAGGTACCAAAATAGAAGGCCAATGAATGCAGTAATACCTAGTACGACACTGGCATAGTTCATATTATCGGAATCAACAGGTTGAAACAACGGAAAATTGAGCCAAACCATAATGAAACATGCCCAAAATACCGATGCAGCATTCAATATTATTCCAAACTTTCCTAGATTGAAATAAGGTAAACCAGTTTTAGGATTTAATATTGGTTTAATGGAAGCTTCTTTCTCAAGGTTATACCTCTTTCTTGGGTCCATGGAAGCATTTGAATTTAATAACAAGGAAATTATAGGAAAAATATATGACAAATTGATACATACCATGGCTGATCCCAAAACTGCATTCAAGGCAGAAGCTGACCCCAATATTATCAATCCCAAAATCAAACAAAAAGATGTAACTAATAATAAAGCATTTAAAGGAACCTTGAGTGTTTCATTAATACGACCAAAAATGTTTCCAAGTGGTAACCCGTTGGACCTTGCAAATGACCAAAATAGTCTCGAAGTGGTGGTATAATATGTGTAAGAAGATCCAATGAAAGTTAAAATCAATATAACCACGCCAATGGAAGTTAATGCATTTGATTCAAAGGAGTCTAACATTAACTGGACAATAGGTTGACCTGCGATTGGATTTGATAATGCAGAAACATCAACGACACAAAACATATATATTATTGCAGAAATAAAGGCAAGAATTGCTGAAGATGTGTTCGAAATTACCATAACAATAGGTATGTTTTTTTCTGGATTGGCTACTTCGTCTGTCATGTGACATGCTCCATCGTATAGAGTAATAGAAGCAATAGATGGAAGAAGGCCCAAGAAGAACACAACACCTTTGGAATCCCAGCCTGTTTCATTAATAATATTTTCAAAAACGAAAGCGGTTGGCTGCTTTGGATTTGTTTTAACTAATAATGTAATTAAAATGAACAAGGTTCCCACATTGATAATAGCCACTAAAGAATTTGTTATAATAGGAATCAAGAACACTGTTAATGCATTCACTAAGAAACCAGTCAATACAATGGCACTATAAGTCAAATAAAACTGCCAATTTGTCGGAACAAATTCAGGAATGTAAATATTGACCAAAGAAAAAACGAAACTGGTAGCAACATAAGTGGAGCTAAAACAGGCAAAGATCCAACCTGCACAACTTAAGATACCAACAACGAAACTAGTTACTCTTTTGAACCTTTCAGGTGCTAATACATAAGTCCAGTGAACTTGGGCAGAGGAGTGAGGATAGGCACTGGCAATTTCAGCTAAACTATAGCATATGAATAAATCAAATGTAACAGCAAGAATGAATCCATATATCAATACAGGAGATCCACCCACACCAATAACTGTACTCAAAAAAGTACCAATTGCAAGGGATGAACAAATCAAGGAAAACTGTAAGGCTGATGTACTCCAAATATTGAACCTTTTCTCTAATTTAGTGTCCATCTCTATGGAGACGACGTCCGTGGAAATCTGTTCCTTCATTTTGCAGATTGCTTTTGATTTTCAACTATCTCAAAAGTTCGGGAACATGCTGCTTTTATATCTAACGTCTTTCAAAGATACGATCTAAAAGCGCAATTCATGTACCTAATTAGGAATTACCGCTACCGAGATAGCGCGTTATCTGAGTCACATTGATAACACAATTCCACAGACAGCATCCAGCTTCATGTACAAACTTCTGGTCACCCAGGTCTCGTCAACCTCCCATTATTCTTTTCCTTTCCTTCGTTGAAATATTCTAGATTAATAAGCTCGTGTAAATTGGAAGTGCAAGAAGTGAGTGTAGCTTTCCTTGTTATCTCTGGATGTTATTAGAGCATCGCGAAAATTTTCTGTATTAGGAACAAATTCCATAGAATGATGCAACATCGTTTTGAAATCAGCTGTTTCTTTTCGTGGATCTACAGAGATTCAAGATCTTTTCTTGGGACAACTACTATGCTGTCTTAGGATGAAAACTATCCAGTCTCTCATTATAAGTTTAAAAATGAAAAGGATAGTGGTTCAGTATCCGCTTTATTTCATTTGATCATATATATATTTGTGCGAAGTTGCAATTTTCACAGTTCGCAACAACTGCTCCTCTCTATCAATATCAGATTATCTTCGCTACAAATTCAACTCTTTGAGGAAATAACTATTTTCCAATGAAATTACCTATATTGCCATATTGCAGTCATACAATTAAGAGGTTTTCACAGATTTATAGGTCCTATCTTTATTTATGTATGAAATTGAGATTGTTTATTAAGTATCTACATATTCAGTTCTTAAAAGTACCAGATCTTCCGCCATGGACATTTTTAGGTTGCCTAGCCGGTTTAGGCCCGGTACCAGTATTTGAATAGGGGTTGAAAGTCTTCTTCTTTTTATGAGGTTGGTTCTCTTTCGGCTTCATAATATTATCAGCATTGTCGTAACTAAAAGCGGGCGTCTCATCTTGATTGTAAGATCTTTTATTATTTTTCTTTTGTTTTTTAACCTTACGAAGAGTTATTATCTCATCCTTATCTTCATTATTAGCTTCTTCCTTTGGTTCCAATGATTTTTCTTCAGGAGGATTCGATTCAGTTGGTTCATCAGAAACAGATTCTTTCGAAGACTCTAATACAGAAACAGGCGATGAATCTGCTTGTCCAAGCTTTTCAAATCCTTTTTGTTTTCTCTCTATCCTCTTAGCGAGTTCTTCTATGGGGACTAGTTTGTATGTGTTATTGTTAAAGCTTGTTCCCAACGAAAAGGAACTAGTTTTGGTAAATATACTCGATCCTTTGCTTAAATTTTGGTTCAGATGACTAGACAATAACTCTATATTATCCATATAAATTTGTTCGAGTATTTGATCTCTCAAACTGACTGAATCAGGGGTCATGTCATTAGTGCTACTACTTCCTGTAGTGGTTTCATTGCTGATTTCATGGGTCAATTCCCAATCATTTTTCTCTAGTTTATCCAAAGTGTTATTGATCATAGTGGCCAATTCTTGACAATGCTTTCTTATTGGTTCTGATAAATAGGTGTTAATACCCAATACTTTCTTTGCATCAACAGGTTTTGATAAAGTAGCCAAAAGAGCTAATGCTTGGTTAGACATGACAAATCTGACAGATTCATCTAACTCCTTGGCCATTTTATCTCTCCAATTATATAAAACTTCAACAACTGGCCTTATATGGTAAGGTATGTTAAATTGTAAAACAATTGATAAATATGGTTCATTAGGATTAGATGCCATTACAGGGCAAGTGACAAGGTTAGATCCCGAAGAAGACAATGGTCTAAAACTAGCATATTCAAATCTTCTCTTAGCAACTTGTCTAGAATCAAACAAAACTTCTTGTAATTTATTATTATTAAGCTTTATCAATTTGTTTTTCAATTGGTCAAATATACTCAACAAGAAGTGAGTATCAGACCTGGCATAAGCTAACATCGCCAGTGACAAAGGACGAATCCTCCAATCTGCCAACTGGTACTTTTTAGAGGTTTTGAAGTGAGCAAAGGATTCTAATAAATATGCTAATGAAAACTTGGGAAAACCTAACTTCCTAGATGCATGGTATGTATCAAACAACGATACAATATACAAACCCAAATCTCTTTGTAGCCATATAATATCCATAAATGCCCCATGAAACACCTTGACGATGTTAGGGTTAGTGAAAATGATGTTTAAGTCATGCAACTCATCCCTCAATGCCAAGGTATCTATGATCCAGTCCTTTTCTCTATTTGAGATTTGCATTAAACAAACCAAACCATAGTAAGATCTGTAATCATGATGTTCTAAATCTATGGCAATTTCCGTCAGAGTGGATAATTCTTCAATCAATTTATGAACTTGCTCTGGTTTGTCAACCCATTCTGCGGTAGTAGACTCAAATGGTTTTGGAGGAATAACATCAGTTTCATGCAATATGGATTCAGGATACGGTTGATTGTCGATTTCGAACTCATAGGGATGTGGATAGTATGGGGGATCAATGTTATCAATATTAGCATCAGTATCTCCTAGCCTGCCAGGTTGAATTAATTTTACAGACTCTTCCAAAGGTTTCAAGCTATTAGGTTTCGAACTCAACTTTGGTTTAAAAGGTTGTGTCTCTGAGTTATCTATGGGGACCTTGAACTTGAGTTGAGGCTTTTCCATTTTCTTAGCTAAAGCTCTGCTATCATCTTTGGTTACATTATTAGAGGATTCCAAATAAGTGAAATTTTTAAAATCATCATGCTTATCATTACGATTGACATCATCAAAAAGAATATCCATTCTCTCAAATAAGGTATCAACAGTATTTGAAATCTTTTTCCAGTTAGATCCTTGTAATTTGGGATCATTTCCGATAACCAATTCATCACTTTCGTTGGATACTGACTCCATTATATCATTGGCTATATCAATCAACCTTTTTGAAGTATTATCGGCTGTAGTGGATAACTCGGGATCTACAGTTTTATGAAATCCAATATCTTGGGATTTCAAACCACTAGACGCCCTAATAGCATTCACCACACTGGGAATAACTTCTTCTTGAAGATTTTTCTTAGCTGACATTGTTGCTAAGTAAGAGACTTCTATTGGTTTTATGATTTTTACATTTTTTTTTCCCAGTATTTGCGACATTACATCTATGCTCATCTCTGCTCATCTCACATCACAAAAAAAAATTAAAGCTTATTAAACATATTAACCAAGAATGTCATATACCTGTAATTCATGTAACTTGGCATTTGGGGATGCCAGCAACCAAAGAGAACATATGAAGGGAGAATGGCACAGATATAATTTGAAAAGAAGAGTCGCCCAACTTCCTCCTATTGATGAGGCATCTTTCAACTCCAAAGTGGCCTTAATCAAAGAAAGTAGTCAGGAAGATAACGGTAGGGCCAGCAAAAAAGAAGAAAGAAGAAAGAAAAAAGAAGCTATCATGGAGCAAAAAAGACAAATATTGGAGACTGCCAGAAAAGCAATGAATAAGGAAGGACAAGATAAAGGCTCAGGTGATCAACAAGATGATCAAAACTTAGACCCAGCGCCACAATCATCATCATCCAATAATGATATGTCAGAAGTTGTAGATCAAATCAAAGAAATGACCATGGAAGAACAACAAGAATTCTTAATAAACGAAAAAGTTAAGAATAAGGTAGATATACCGATAACTACATGTTTGTTCTGTAGCCCTAAACAGAAATCAGAATTTGATAATATAGATGAAAATATCCACCATATGTTCACTAGACATGGGTTATATATACCCGAGACAAAATATTTGGTTAATAAAGAAGGTTTGATAAAATATCTTGGTGAAAAAATAGGGTTTGGAAATGTTTGTTTATGTTGTTCATACCAAGGAAAAAATATCGAAGCCGTTAGGGACCACATGAATGTTAAGAGACATATGAGAATTCCTTATGAGACTGAAGATGAAAAGTTGGAAATATCCGAGTTCTATGATTTCACTTCCAGTTATGATGACTATGTAAAGGCGGAAGATTCAGTAGAAGGTGATAATGGAGATTGGGAAGATGTCTCAGGTGAAGAAGGAGAAAGTGATGAGGAATTGGATTATGATAATCAAAATGCTATAATACAAGACGGACACGAATTGATATTACCTAGTGGTAAAGTTTTGGGACACAGGAGTATGCAAAGATATTATAGACAAAATTTACCACCAGAAAGAGAACTTACCGAAGGTCAAGGTACTATGATAGCAGCTGAAGATAGACATATGTTGAATGTCAAAGATAAGAAAGAATATAACGTACAAAAGAGAGCTTGGGGCAGAGAATTAAAGAGAGCTAACATAAATGACAGAAGATCAGCTAAACACATCAATTTCCAACCTCATTACAGAGATCAATTATTACAGTAGATAATTAGATAGATAATAGTAAAGTGATGTATTTCAAACCTCTAGATTGTTCTTTTATTTTTAAATTTAAGTTAAAGGGGATTAATCGCACATCAACCACAAAAAATACTCTGAGAAACTAAGAGGATAATGGAAGCAGACCCAGTAATTGAACAACAAATTGATTCAGACCCTTCAAGGGTCTTTACGATACCATTATACATGGGTTTATCGATTGTTACATTAACTGTTATTGTGCTGAAATCGTTAACAATGTCCAATAATACGGTTGTAATTGGATTTCTACTATTGGGGTTGCTAGTTTCTGTGATTAGTCTTTGGGTAGTGATATACAGACAATACTGGTCATAGAGCTGCCATTGGATTGATTCAAGTTTAAGCGGAAAAGAATATGTATTAATACATTAATACTAAAAAAGGCACACTATAGAACAGTAGTAAATTCACTCTTGTGATAGATAAATATATACAGTATAAAATGTTATAAAATCTTTTATTTTTTTCTTGTTTATGATACTAACAATAATGCATCCAGTAAAAGTAAGTCGATGAGGATAGTGACCAATACAAACCAGACACCGAAATATAATAGCTTAGGTGAGAAGACTGTCCAAATAAATAAATGGAACCTTAAATTGAAACATGATAATATCAAGTTAAGCCCGCTTATGGAATAGAATAATAAACTATATGTCATCTTCAAATTCAAAATTTTAGATTTTAAACTTGGAATAAGAATCAAATCGTTGTTAAAGTTGAAGATATTAAAACTAACGATATTGGTCTCGAATATCAATTGAAGATATGACAATGACCAAAATATTACCCCACTGAAATTTGAAATGAAGGTTAACAAACTGACTTTCTCTATCTCGTAAGACCTAACACCATTATAGCTATTTGAAAGATCAACTGTTGCCAACAGGTTAGTACCCCCCATTGAAAAAAAGCTTAGATTGGAGATTAGCAAATTGAAAGTGGACATAATTAATACCAAACGGTCAATCTGTTTAAAAAACACTTGTTGATCAACTAAAATTTTGCTCAAGTTAAATTTAAGTATTTGGAATACCAAGAACATTGGAATTAACTCGATTTTAGTTTGATTGATCAAGAAGAGAGTTAACAAGTTAACTAAATCACTTAAAAAACCGATTCGGAACAGACGAATGAATCTGAAAATCACTCTTAAAGCGATCATCGATACTATTCCCTTCAATGCATAATTTGATAAATCAATCAATATACCCGAAACAGCTGATTTATTGTTAGGATCTTCAACGTTAAATGTGACAAAGTTCCAATCGACAAATCCTTTCATCCAACCAGGAATTGTATAACCATCCAAATAACCTTGTAGCAATTTAAAGGTAAAAGAAACAGAAACAATCATACAAACAGAAATGAAAGCAAGAACATTATTGAAATCATTATGAAAATAAGATTTGTCATAGGTCCTGGAATCAATCAGTAGATTAAAATCATGTCTAATTGAACCTTGAAAATAGATCAAAATCCCAGTGTACAAGTAAGTAATAAATACCATACTCCATAATATGGAAGGGCTATCCAACAAATAACTAGACAAAGTAAAATAGTTGTTAAACTTTTGACCAGTATTGGAGAAACCTTTTATAAGCCTTAAGCAGATTAATATAGTAAAAAACTGAGCAAAGTTTTTGAATTTCAAAAGGTACATGAAATGAATAAAAAATATAAGGGTGAATAGCCACCAGAGGTGATGTTCCTCTTCAATCAAAGAGGAACCATGAAAGCTAAACGAATAAACAATCATAAGCATCTGATAACCAAATATATATAGATAGCTTTCAGAGCTGGTCTTAACTTCATAATAATAATAATAATTGAAATATACCATAATAATGATGGTACAGGCGATCATTATGAAAATAGCAGGATAAATATCCGAATAATTATAGCTGGAAGATGTCTTAATTAAGTAGTCTTGTACTTCGGACAAAAAGGAATAATCGTCATCTACAGAGGATAACGAATTAAACAACAGGTCGAATATTTCATTATTGGCATTATTAAGTTTAAAAAGCTGATAAAACTGTTTACAATTCTGCCAAATGATTTGATGATGTTTAACAGGATTATATAACTTTAAAAATTGTTTAATAGTGACCCCCAAATTGTTTTTTGGGATTGGAAAGTTCAATAATAAAGACAAGCTAGGAACAAGATCAATTTGACTAACCTTATAATAATATTCGTAGTTAGGGGAAGTTGGCAAAGGTGCATTCAATGATAAATTTAACTTTGAAAATTTTGGAGAAATAAATACTAAACCAGCATTGGTTTCCCCCGAAGAAGATCCTCCATGATTACCTATTTCATTCATCCCATGATCCCCCATTACAACAAATAATGTATCTTTATGCTTTGAAGACTGATTATACAAAAAATTGTATATGGATTCAATGACGTGGTCCATTTCCTGCTGCTTTAACCTCATAAAAGAAGAGTCAGGACCAGTTTTATGACCAATATGATCAAGACCTAGGTAATGCAAAAAAAGTCCATCCCAAATACTATCTTCTCTTAATTCATCACGTAAATGCCGGGTAACGTTGTTATCTACTTCATAGAAATCATTTACAAAAAATGAATTAGTACCATCTGTTTGATCAAAAAAGTTAGGAAATAACTTTAACCAGGTGTCATCACCATAAAATTTTAAAGACTTAGGTTGAGCAGTACTATATTTAAATTGATGTAACCAATTATCTTGGGATAACAAGCCTTGACTGGTATCTTTGTCATCTGCTATATTCAAAATGGCATCCAAAAAGTTTGGGGTAGTACCTAGAGTAATACCTTTAAGCCTAGGCAAAGTTACAGTTGGAGGGTTAGAATGACCTGTAAACGGTACTGCATGATTGTCGTTGATCAATTGATGAACAAATTTAAATTCGGATTTTTCACTGAATAAAAAGTCAGCTCTTAAAGCGTCTATAACCACAAACACGATTTTATCAAATATTGGAGGCTCATTAGGATTAATCAATTGATCGTTATAACCAGGGAAGATTTTTTTAGAAGGGAAAAATCCCTTTAAAAATAACATATAAGCCCCAATATTCACCGAGAGCAAAATAATTATCGGAGACCATGATAGCTTCATGGCTAACTCTAGTGTATTACCTTTTGAAACAGGTGCTCTAAGATTTCAGTAACAACAAAAAAAATGAAAATCGCGATCACGAGAAATTCACGTGAACATTAGCTGGAGGGTTTTTAGTTTGAATTAAAGGGAATAATTCATATAGAGGGAACAATTTGGCGTTAAAGGTACCAACCATATTTAAGTACTTCCTTAGACGATTTCAATACTTTACCCTCTCGCTTGGTGTCATATTGGTTGTCCAAAAGAGACACTGATCTTTTAGATTCGTAGTGTTCTTTGAAGAAGCATAAAAAACTACAGGGGACGCATAAATAAAAGAAGGCATACGTAAAGGATAGCGGATAACCAAAAATGGGTAATGGGTAAAGGCTTTGTATAGAACATTGGTTGTATAGTCTCTATAGTTATAATCATCTACCAAGGATCAGAACCAATTTGAGCTTTTGGAACTCTTTCCTAATGCGGAAGCTGGAACAGATGCGGTGTCTCTTCTTGATAACCTTGAAGATTACAACAGGCAATATTATTGGCAGATAATGAGGAAAATATTTTCTACATAGATAAGTTTGATCAACCGTCCTTCGATTATATCGATCATATGGATCAAATAATTGCATGTAAGCACCAATGAGATAAAGAATAGGTCTTTCGAATATTTGAAGTACCGATTTTAACCCCGCTTTGGTTGATGTCTCCTTCATTCATTGTACTTAGTTGATAACTGGCATTCAATGAGCCTCTCTTACTATATATGATTTATATCCATATTTGGTTGCCGCTAAGAAGTATAGGTGCATAATTCTAATCCAAAAGATTGACGTGCATTGGCATTTTTTTTTTCTTTCTTTTTTTTTTAAGATAGACAACAAACATTCGCTTATCAACCATACATGAAAGGAACCAAGGAATTTTTATATTGCTAAGAACCATGAAAACTATATAATATCCGAAGTATTCTCATATATGTTAAGACCAATATATTTAATATGCCATCAAATGACCCAGAGTTAAGAGGGGTTACATCCAATATTAATGTAGATGACTTAAATGTCAAATCAATACTATCTAATCAGGGGGTTACTATTACTGTAGACCATGAAGTTGATAATGATGAAGCTATGATCTTGGCGTTGGGATACAAACAAGAATTCAAGAGAGAATTTAATATGTGGACAGTCTTTTCAGTTAGTTTTAGTGTGTTAGGATTATTACCATCAATTGCTGCTTGTCTTGATTATCAACAATTAGTTATTGGTGCCAGTCCAGTCCCTTGGATTTTAGCCATTCTTTTCATTACATCAGTTGCGCTTTCAATGGCTGAAGTAGCTAGTGCTTTCCCAACCAGTGCAGGAACTCCTTATGCTACTTCACAATTAGCTCCTCCAAGTATAGCTCCATTTATGACTTGGTTAACATGTTGGTCTAATTGGTTATGTCAAGTAACTGCTTCTCCTTCCGTTAATTATTCAGGTGCTAGCTTGATGTTTGCTTTAGGGACTTTTAATAATGCTTCATTTCATCCCACTGTCGGTCAATCTTATGCTTTGACCTTGGGTATTCAAGTAAGTCATGCGTTTATTGCGTCATTACCTACTAAGTGGTTAGCTAGAATCAATACTTTAGGAACCATTTCTAATTTATTATTCCTAGCTATTGTATTTATCTTGATTTTAGCTGCAAATAAAAGACAAGAAATATTTGCTGATACCGAATTTAGCGGGATTTCTAAATTCAATGATAATGGTAAAGCCTGGGGATTATATAATCAAGCTGAATGGCCAACAGGTATTTCAATGTTAATGTCATTCTTAGGAGTTATCTGGGCAATGAGTGGTTACGATTCTCCATTCCACCTTTCAGAAGAATGTTCAAATGCAGCAGATGCAGTTCCAAAAGCCATTGTAATGACAGCTGTAGGTGGTGGTGTCATTGGTTTCATGTTTATGTTAGCGATGGCTTATACATTTGTTGATTTAGATTTAATTGCAGCTGACCCTCAAGGATTAGGCCAACCATTTGTATCTTATTTAGTACAAGTGTTAAATAAGAACACCACCAATGCTGCCGTCGCAATGACCATAGTAGCATCATATTTTATGGGTGAGTCTTGTATGTTAGCAGCTTCAAGAGTTACTTATGCTTATTCTAGAGATGGATTATTTCCATTTTTCTCAGGTTGGGGATCTAAAGTTAATGGGATTACAAAGACACCCGTTAATGCTGTATGGATTAATTGGTTCATTGGTCAATTACTTTTATTATTAATGTTTGCTAATGAAACGGCTGTATGGGCCATTTTTTCTGTTGGTGGTATTGCTGGGTTCGTTTCATTCATTTCACCCATCGTATTTAAAGTCACTTACAGTTATCATACATTTAAAAGAGGTCCTTTCCATTTAGGTAAATTTTCTAGACCTTTAGGGTTCTTAAGTATTGCCTTTGTTACCGTAATGATCCCCATCTTATGTTTCCCATATACTAGAGGAGATGATTTAACATTAGACAATATGAATTGGACTGTAGTAGTATACTTTGGACCCATGTTATTAGCTTCTATTTATTACGCTGTTTACGCTCATAAATTCTATGTTGGTCCAAAGTCTAACTTGGACGAAAATACATTGTCCTACACTCCTCATGGTATTAACAATGATGGAATTCCTGATGAAAAAGTCGATAGTACTTTGATTAAATCCTCAGATAGAAATAGTAGTAGTGATTGAAAATTTTTTGTTCTCCACAATAATACAAATAGATAGGTGTGTGGCTTTATCTTAACTACTGGTTTAGTTATCTAACTGCCTGTCAAGTGCAGTAATGTAACTACAAGAATTTTTTGTGTAACTACTAAGATAGCCGTTCATACAATTGAACGTGTTTCTATACAAGAGTGAATTTACTACTGTTCTATAGTCTTTTTTAGTATTAATGTATTAATAGTTTTATAATGCAAACGTGCTTGCCTCTGCGCACAGGACGCACAGGGTTCACCTACACCACGTTTTACCATGCCTCACAGTATCGTTTCAGGAATTGCTAAACCCTTTAAAGCCTTGTAAACCTAATTATATATAAGCACCCCAGATTGCACTCTTTATCTCTCTTTCTTTGTTTTTTTTTTTTTTTTTTTAATACCCCTTTATCCAACCTTAGTTCCTGGTGATCTAGTGGTTCAGCTACCCCCCTATATTTAGCCACAAACCACTACTAATTGCTTCAAAGCAAACAGTTTGCACGCAGACGCACTTTTTTTTTTCCTTAGTGAGCTGTGAGCAGTGGTTTTATATATATTTTCATTAATCTATAGTAAAGTTTGGGCATCATCAGACTTTTTATTGAGGTAGAATAGCCAGAAGTATTAGTATACAACAGGATTATTGGTACACCTATAGACTCTCATACCATTTGCTTGTTTTATTGTATGGCATTTAGAATAATACATTTGCTGAGTTCGTATTGTGAATCATTGTCTGGGGACTTAAATAGTTATGTCTACCACTTCAACTTCTACACACACCACACCGAAGCTATCCCCTGAGTTCAATAATTCACAGATACCCTCAACTGCCGTAAACACGACAGCTTTGAATCAATTTTCTTTACATCCATCCCCAACAGTCTCAAATCCACAAACACTTCCGCCGGCATCACAATCATTTACCGGACCATCTGGAAATTCACACCAAATGATGGATTCACCAGATATATCACCCAGGTTTACCTTTGCCAAATCACCCAATAGTGCTCAACAGTTAAAGGAGTATAAGGATCTTCATAAGATTAAACAATCACAAAATAAGTCAAATCGATATTCTTCTAAATCACCTAGATCCAAAAATGACCATTTGGGTCCTTCCATAAACGATGACATAAAAAAATCTCCAATGCAACTATCTGAAGATGTTGACCCTTTTTTAAGAAAGTATATAAAGAACAAATCACCCCTTCAATTTAGTCAAAATTCAACTCGTGATCCTTACTCGAAGTATTTATTGAACAATTTGAATCTGTTCAATTCAAATAAGAATTTGAAAGTATTGCGAAGAAGAAAATCTAGGTCATTAAATCAGTTAGTAAACTCAAGAACCACCAGTTCACAAGCATCTATAAATTCACTGAATTCTTCCCCACCAGGCAATGATCAAAAGACTAAAACCCATAATGAACCTTCTGGTTATGTTAAGACCACCGATATTAAAGTCGATGGATCTAAAACTCTCCCAGAGGAATTTGTTAAATATTTACCATCCGATTTTGTTGACTGTAATTTGAATGATTTAATGGTTTTGGTTTCAAGAATGTTGAACAATTTAATTAATCTAAACAATAAATTAGTCCCAGACTCCATAAGTTCTTCAAAGAAGAATGACTCGAAAAATAATCCATTATTAACTAGATACCATTCCAGATCTCCTCCAAATATTTCTCCAATAAGTTATCTTTCCAGGTTAATCAAATTCAACAATTTCTCTAATGGAACTTTATTAACTACCATTTATTATATTGATTTATTATCTTATAACTATCAACCTTATTTCACCTTAAATTCCTGGACTGTTCATAGATTTTTATTGGTGGCTACTATGATAAGTCAAAAATCATTAGAGGACTTTTTCTATACTAATGACCATTATGCTAAAGTTGGAGGAGTGGCTTTGAATGAATTAAATTGTCTTGAATTAGACTTTTTAACTAGAATCAACTGGAGTTGTGTTCCTAGTAAACAAGTAGAGAATGGGAAATCATCAATTAAATATTCTAAAGAAGTGTTGGACTTATATTATAAACAGTTGATTGAACTTACAGGAAAAAATGCCAAAAAGGATGAATTCACATATTTACTAGAAAATACTGCTTCAATAAATAGGCCTGATTTTGATAGATCTTACATCAATATGTCCGACATGGATGATCAGGATAATGAAGGAAGTATTCAAGGTCACAATGATCCAGTTATTGATCAAAAACTTAATGGTAATAATGATAGTAATGCTACTACAAGTATAGAAAATGGAAATTTATCCATCAACTATTCGGGAAGGGAAGGAACCAATTATGTTAATAAAATAAAAAATGGTGGGATCAATGAATATGATGAGGATTCAGATGAGTCTGTTGATCCATTGTATTCAGTTGATAAATCGATGTACAACAAGGAAGGTTTTAGTTCGGATGCAACTTCTTCTCCTCATTTAAAAAGGCGACATGCTAATTTGTAATTATTGAAGAAGTTTTATGTATTATATTTTTATGTATTTTAGGATTTTATAGAAGGTTATAGGAGCCTCTACTAGAGGTGGAGAATAAAGTAACATATTCATTTTCATATAAATCATCTATACATTAATATCAATTGTTCTGACTAAAATCTTCTTCCTTGATTTTAGACTTTTCACACAACTGGTGAAAAATGGAACTTTCATCATTAAATAAATTAAGTGGAGTATCGAACTCCTTTACTTCTCCTTCATCTAATACTAATATCTTATCATAATTGATAATAGTTCTCAATCTATGGGCAATACTTAAAATTGTACAATTATTGAATTCTTTAGCTATAGTCTGTTGAATCTTAGAATCAGTAGCATAATCAACAGATGAGGTGGCTTCATCAAGTACCAAAATTTTTGAATTCCTAACCAAAGCTCTAGCAAATGCAATCAACTGTCTTTCACCTAAAGAGAAATTAGTACCGTCCGTTTCCACAGTATTTAATAGATGGAACTTGTGCATTTCTTTAGAGTTTTCAGTTTGTCTCTTCACTTCTTCAAGTGAGCTAGCCTCAATAAGACCAGCTCTTCTCAAAGCGTCCCAAAGTGTTTCATCATCAGAAACTTCAAAAGGATCCAAATTTTTTCTAATGGTCCCTCCGAATAATACCGACTCTTGAGGTATAATAGATAGCTTAGATCTAAGTTCATTCATTCCCAAATGGGAGATTTCAATTCCATCAATGGAGATAGAACCCTCACATAATTCTACCAATCTAAATAAAGAACTGGTTATAGTAGATTTTCCCGCCCCTGTTCTACCACAAATTCCAATTCTTTCATTAGGTCTGATTTCAAGAGTGATATTCTTCATGACTTTAGGTAATCCTTCTCTGTATCTCAAAGACGCATTATCAAAAGTAATAGCACCTTTGCTGGGCCATCCAGGAGGTGGGGCAGTATCATTTCTGTGGTAGGAAGCTTCTTGGGGTAATTCATTGGCATACTCATGGATTCTTTCAAAAGAAGTCATATCATTATCAACGAGAGCTATAGTTCTAATACCAGTTGATAATAAAGATGGAATTGGAACCACATATGATATAACCAAACCAACAGAAGCAGGACTGATATCAAAAACTTTTCCAACACACAACAAGGAAACAAGTATTATAAATGAAGTAGCAAGGACATTCATCTGAAACCCACCCCATCTTTGAATAGCCACCACTAAAAAACCTGCTTCATTAGATTTATCCAAAAATTTATCACTCGTCTTTAAAAATCTATCAGTGGCAGCGTAAGATTTAATAACATCAATTCCTGAAAGACATTCCGAAAAATTATTCAATACCAATGATCTCTGTACTAATTCCAATCTTTTCAATTCCCTCGAGGAAGCTTGGAAATAACTACCAACATACAAAGTCATAATTAACACAATTGGGAATGCAATTGCTAACCAAGGCAAATAGATTATAGCTAAGATGAAAATACCAATAATAGCGGTAACCATAAAAACACTGACTTTTACATTTTCAACTAATTGGTTGTCGACAGCATCAGTATCTTTAGTAAATCTATTTAGGATTCTTCCTGTAGGGGTGGTATCCATGTAAGACATTGGAACATGAAGAATAGAACCGATTGCTTTAATATTCAAAAGCTTGGAAGCATTAACAATTAACTGGACAAATAAGGTGAATTCAAAAAGGGTGAATATAATGGAACTTAAAGACAAAATAACATAGACACCAATATAGGAACCATCATTTAAATCATCAAATTTGTAGTCAACCCAAAAAGAAAGCCAAGTATTAGTGAATAAATGGGAAAAGACAGGAAGAATTGATCCAATTACCATAATTATTAAGAACAAACCAGAATTAATCCTACCTGTACCTAACTGTAACAACGTCTTATATACTCCCCATCCTACAGAATTTTCTGCACTATTTTCTTTTTCAATGAGTTTACCATCAGTTTTTAAGTAATCATCATCTTGCCAAATTTCGTCCTGCTCTTTCCCTTGAATATCGTTTCCGGATCCACCAGAGCTGGCGCTGTCATTTTGCTCTTCTTCATTTTCCGACTTATCATCTCTATCCTTGTGATCCATCAAGTTCACAAACGCAGAATTTCTTCTACTTAATTCATCCACAGTTCCACAATCAATAGTCCCATCTTCATTAATAAACACGACTTTATCGGCATAATCCAAAAATGACAATTGATGAGTGGCCAAAATTCTTGTTTTTTCTTTCAACATTCCTAACATTCCTAATTCCATTATATGTTTACCAACTCTCGCATCAACAGCTGAAAGTACATCATCCAACAATATGATATCCTTCTGGGCATATATAGCTCTAGCTAAACTCAATCTCGCCTTTTGTCCCCCAGATAACGTGATACCTCTCTCACCAACTTCTGTTCTCTCACCAGCCGGGAAAGCTCTCAAATCATCATTCAAAGCACAAGCAAACACTGCTTGGGCATAATTTTTCTCATCATAGGGTTTACCAAAAATAATATTTTCTTTAATAGTAGCATTTTGCACCCATGGGATTCCGCACAAGACGGAAGACCCATTTACTTCCATGGAACCAGATTCTCTTTTCATTTGACCAGATAAAGCACTCAACAAAGAACTCTTACCAGATCCAACAACACCTGTGATCATAATGAATTCACCCTTTTGTATTTTCAAATTTATGTTCTTCAATTTAAAATACTGAGGTGTTGAAGGAATGGAGCGGTCACTAGCAGCATTACTAGCAGCATCACCAGCATTATCTTCCAATGGTTCAATTTTCTCAGCTTCAATGGTTCCATTCTTCTTAAATTTTGTTTTAAGTTTTTGGGAAATACTAGGTTTTTGTTTCTTTTCATCTTTAATTTCATCAGAAAAAGTTTCCCAAAAGAACGTAACATCTCTCATATCTACCACTGTCTGATTAGGATCAGTGTCTAAGGGTAAAGCATCTTCATTTATTTCGATATATTCATCTTGTTCAATTTCACTAGAACCTAAAAAACCAAAGATACGTTTAATTGCTACGGCACCATCCACAGTAGTACCAATAACCATAGGTAAAGTAGTAAAAGTATTACCAAGAAGGTCAATCAAAGTAAGAGAAGAAAAGATATTAGCTGCAGTTCTTTTACCGGAATCAACAGCATAAAGTACCAAGAAAGTAACCATTGAAGTTACAGGAGATAATGATATAGCTGCCACAAACAAGATACTTCTGAAAAATTGCAAACTAATAAGATGTTTTGCTTCTTTTGTTCTTGTATCACTAACCTTCTCATAATAAGAATCTTCCCAAGAGTATAATTTGATAATTTTTAAATAATTAACAATTTCTTTAGTAAAATTTACTCTCATATCAGTAAATTTTAAAGATTTTTGTCTATGACCAATCATTGCTTTAACCACAAAAACAAATATGACCATAAAAAATATAATAACACCAAGTGATACCAATAAGGTAATACCAAGGTTAATAGCAAGAAGAACAATTGAGACTGTTATAGTTACAGGAAAGGTAGTAAGGATTGGAAGAGTAGCAATACAGATTTCCAACTTTGAAGTATCACCATTTGCAAATGAAGTTAACTTTGATGCTGGATAATCGTGTCTACTTTTAGAATTAGCCTTAAAAGATTTATTCAAAATAGCTTTGGTTAACAATGCTCTGACTTGATTACCAGTTACTGTAGAATAATAAAAACAAGTATTTGCCAATACAAATCCCCCAAATAATAAAAATGAGAGACCTAGGGCGTAACCTACTCCTTTACCTATTCCTTCTTCGATCCCTGCAGCTTTAAGTGATACATACTGAACCAAACTTTTAGTCAATAAAGCAGATAATAAGGTAGCAACATCACTCAAACTAAAAGCTACAAGAGCAAAAGAATATTGCCATTTAAAGGTCATAAATAATGCTTTAGATGCCGTTAATAATGATACTTGATAATCTAATAGATCAACTTGAGGATCAACAGAACTTGTGTCTAATGATTCACCTCTTGACTTGCATTTCATTTTCAAGTATGATAATTTAGCAGCTTCATTATATTTCTCAAAATTCTGCTCAAATTTACCATATACTTCATTTATTTGTAAGTCCTCAGGTAAATAGAATAAATCTTGAGGTTGAAGGGTTCTCTTATAACCTAATCTAATCAAGGGAAAAACCCAAAAGAACCCCAAATTTCGCCAAATATTATTTCCTTTATAAGATTTCCGTTCATCTTCATGAGGAACTGGGGGTACATTTTTGGATGTTAAAAATGTGAACATCCGTCTTTGTCTTCGTAGATACACTGGGACATCTGATATCACCGAATTATCATCCATAATATTAAACTCTTTAACCGATAATCTTTGAGAAGTGAAAAATCTTTCATTCTTATTACATTCTTATCAGGACCTTTTATATTAACCACAGAACCCCGTTGATCTGGAGTAATCTCCATTTAAAGCCGCTTAATACCTTTAAGCCACAATAGGCATGCCTTTTTTCCACCTTCCGGCTCCCGAGGCCGCGCCTTGGAGCGAAGTCCCTTCAATATGCGGCGTACGGCTTACGAGTAGCTGAAATAGCAAATATCGTATTTGATAACCAAAGGGGTAAGAGATCCTAAACAAATAACGTTTACACATATATTTCAAAAACCGTACATAAAAGAATATAAGAAGAAAAACAAACATAAAATAGCAATAAAATAATAATAAAAAATATAAGGATAGTCATAGATAATCATTAAGTCGTTATATGAAGCAAGATTATCTGAATTCTAACCTAGGTCTAATCTCTTTAAAAGGGGGAGGGGGGCAGAAGCAGGGTTATAAAGGTTTGATTAATTCAAATGAACAACAAAGGCTTTTATCAACAAGCATTACTGAACCATAATTATTGAATTCACCACAATAATTAGGAGCTGAAAAAATGGTTACTAACCTTCTCTTATCGAAAAATTCATAACCATCTTCTACTACCATATGACCTCTAACAATTAAATCAAAATTAAATCTCTGACAAAAATAATCAACATGCTTCTTACCAAAACAATAAGAAACTCCCCGATCATTTTTAGGCCAATGATTTAAAGAAAATGATTTTACAGAAGGATCAGGGTCTGACCATAATAAATCAGCTAATAAGCCTTTATCAGGAACATCTGTTGGTCTTTTAATGTCTTCAATTTGCAGTAAATCATGTAAATCTGGTGATAACCCTCCATGAATACAAAATATCTTATCATTAATAGTGGCTGCAATAGGCAAAGTGTTGAAAACATCAACAAACGATTTCCAAACTTTGTGATTACCAGTAATACTTGGTAATCTTCTTTTACATTCATCATAAAATCCATAAATTTTGGTGATGTTAGCACTTTCATGATTTCCTCTTAACATAAAGAAATTTTCTGGGTATTTGATTTTATAACATAATAATAATAACATAGTTTCCAAAGATTTATACCCTCTATCGACATAATCACCTAAAAATAAATAATTTGAATATGGTGGATACCCACATGTATCAAATATTCTAATTAAATCCAGAAATTGTCCATGTAAATCTCCAACAATATTAACTGGTGGACTAAGTCTTAATAAAGTTGGTTGATCTAAAAAGATTGATTTGGATTTATTCAAGATATATTTAATATCATCGCTGCTAATGGGTAATTTATCTTTAGACCTTCTTGATTTGGTAGGGCTTTTAGAAGATTTATTATGACCAATTGCAATCAATTTCTTAATAATACCATCAATATCAATTGGTAATGATTTAAATGAAGAACTGACAGCTGAAGGGGTAGAAACAGTGGAGCTAGCAGTAGTGACTGTGGCAGTAACAGTGGCAGTAGCAGAAGTAGGAGCAACAGGAACCTTCAAATTAGTAGCACTTACAGGAGGAGATCCAGATGAATCAGTAGATGATGAAGAAATAGAAATTTCTGACATCTTTTTGTTGATAGAATCTAATTTTAATTCATTTTTGGATATCACTTGAGGTGCACCTTCAGGTTTTGGAGTTGATTCTAATGATTCAGAGATAGGATCTAAATTGCCCACTAAAGTTTCTGATTCAATATCACTAGGTTTAATAGGAGGAGTTGAAACAGAACCAGCTGACAGGAGCAGATCAACATCTTTACCATCAGCAGCAGTAAATACTTGAGACAGATCACTTTCAACTGATGAGCCATATTCATTATAATTATTACTTAACTTGGAAGGATGACCAGTATTGGAACCATCGAAGCCATTCGGGGAAGAACGACGACGACGACGAGGTGAATGAGAATGAGAATTAGCTAATAAGCTAGCCATGTTAGCACCAATTTCTAAATCCAAAGCTAAATCAGATTTAGTTTTAGAAGTTGGTGATAATGAACCCCTTCTCTTCCCATGATTCAACAGTTTAGGAGCAGGACTTGAATTGGTGGATGAGTTTGCTGAATAATCAAAGAAATCAGGAGATATATTAGAATTCAGATACTTTCTTGGTTTTATATTTATAGCAGAACTTTGGTTATAGTGGGATAAACTAGACGAAGATGATGATAGCGCAGAGCTACGCTCATCAGGGTCTAAATCCTCGCTATTACCAACGAGAGAGTCTGTTGTCATTGAAGACCCATGATTATTAGCGGAATTATTCGGTAGGGGATCATTTTTGGACGGGCTATTTCCCATAATATGACAAAGCTTGTTAAGTTATTAAATATATGTAGCAGGGGTGGAAAAGGGAAAGAACCAAATACACTGGTGATGTATGAAACTTTTGTGATTAAAGATATAAAACAAACGGTTCAAAGATTTTAGGATTCTTTTTTGATGTAGTTATGGTTCTTTTTTTTTTTTTACAAATGCAAGTGGCTCTGGGTTTTGCGCGCTCGGACCAAAAAAATTCTCATGATTAATGAAACTTTCTTGACTTCCTAATAGAGAAGGATATCGTCTTATCACCTTTGCTTAACTTGGTGGTTATAGTTTGGGGTATTTGCGAGTAGTAGTGTTTTTTTGTGAGAAACGTCAAATGGTATTAAATGATATTGAAGAGATTCCTATATCGAAATATTACAACTATGGCACAATCAGTGAATACTAGGTGGCCAATTAAGACGGCAGGGTGTCTAATTATTGGTGATGAGGTGTTGAATGGGAAAATCCTTGACACCAACTCCAACTATTTTGCAAAATTCTGCTTCAACAATTTATCTATTTCTGTTAAGAAGACAATAGTTTGTGGAGATGATAAACAAGATATTAAGCTGTCGATTAAAACATTAATGGATGATTGTGATTTTATTGTTACCAGTGGAGGGATTGGACCTACTCATGATGACATCACCTATGAATCAATTTCAGAAACCTTTGACTTACCTTGCGAATTAGACCCAGAAACAGTTGATCGAATGAATCGATTAAGAACTGATTATATATCTAGCTTAAGCCCTCGTCAATTGGAAGCATTTCATAAGATGGCCAAATTTCCCACTGATACCACTGGTACTAATAACTTGGAAAAAATATTTGTTGATGAAACTTTATGGGTACCGATAGTGGGGGTTCAAAAACGGGTTTATATTTTACCAGGAGTTCCACAATTGTTCAGGAAATTATTAGATGGACTTGAATCATATATAAAGCCCAGAATTGACAAAAATTTGTTATTGAAAAGGTATTACGTCAAGACTTTGACTAAAGAAAGTGATTTAGCTCCCTATTTAACAGACCTTCAAAATAAATGTAATGATCAATTTGGAGACATGAATATTAAATTAGGAAGTTATCCACATTTTAGTTGGAAAACGAATACCATAAGTATTATTGGGAATGAAAATGTCAAAGATCTGGATTTGAGACTGATAGTAGATGAAATTGTTAATAATATTCAAGGTGATGCCAAAGAGATTGGAATAGAAGAAGAAGAGCTTATGACCACTACTGATCCAAATTAGTTATATAAATATATATTAAAAATTACTGTTAGAAATAATTGATTTAAAGTTTACTAGAAAATAAACCATTAAGTTCTTCAACGGCTTTATCAATTCCTTTAACATTATCACCCATACCTTGAATGGTATTACCTTTCCCACCAGCTTTACCACCAATGTTATCGGATACAATTTTACCCAATTCATTGACATTTACTCCTTTATCGAGTAAATCATTTGAAACATAACATCCATGGGCAACTTTGTCAGACTTACCTGTAAATAAATATATAGATTTATCTAAGTGTTGTTTCTTTATTAAGTTGATGGCTTCAGTTATGGCTTTAGCATTTGGATTTATATCAACGTGACTAACTAAGAATTTCTTTGGTTCTTCATCCTTCTTATCTAACCATTCATTGACAACTTCCATTACTTTTTTAGTTTCTTCCTTTTGAATAGATTTCAAATGGTCTTTAATAGATTTATCTAATTGGTTAAATTTATCAGTTAATTTGGCTTTTTCAATGACAGAAATTGACAATTTCTTTAATTCTACTCCAAATTCTTTAGCTTTTTGTTCTTTAACAGCACCAAATGGTAATTGATTAATTTCATGTAATGATTTTTCATGATCATGTGCAACTTTTTGAACTCTATGAGCTTCAGTTCCGGTTAATGCAACTATTCTTCTGATACCTTTAGCAATACCAGATTCTTCAATGATAACTAAATCTTTAATTTCTCCAGTTTTAATTACATGAGTTCCTCCACAGAATTCAATAGAATATTTATGCCACTCTTGATTTTGAGGATCTTGTAATAAATCATCTACGGGTTTACCAATAGATACAACTCTTACAGGATCTGGATAAGTTTCACCAAACACAGCTCTTAACCCACAAATTTCTTTAGCTTTGGCCAAGGAAACATCTTTGCTGAAAACTGGATGATTATCCTTAATGTATTTATTAGAAATATCTTCAACTTTAACAACTTCTTCAGGTTTTAAAGCTTGTTTATGACTGAAATCAAATCTTAATTTTTCTGGGGCAACTAAAGAACCTTTTTGATCAACAGAATCACCTAATACTTCTCTTAATGCATAATTTAATACGTGAGTACCAGTATGGTTATTTCTAATTGGCCATCTTCTTAATTCATCATAACTAGCAATTACTTCATCATTGACTTTAATCCCACCTTCAATTAATGAACCAGTATGTAAAACATAACCAGCATAAAGTTGGACATTATCAACGTTGAATTCCATAGATCCATCCACTACTAATTTCCCGGTATCATATTCTTGACCACCTTGTTCAGCATAGAAAGGAGTTTTATCTAAAAGGATACCGACTTGTTTACCAGCTTCTTTAACTTCATCAACAAACGAGGAACCATCATAAAGGGCTAAAACTTTAGATTTGACATTTTCTAATCCATATTTATAAGAATCATTAGTCTTAACCACAGATTCCATAGAATCTAATTCAGAAATCGAGTGAACATCTAATTTAATTAAGTCGGCTTTAGCTTTACTTCCACCACCTTTAGAGGCTTCTCTAGATTCTTCTTTAGCTTTTTCGAATCCTTGTTCATCAATACTTAAACCAGCTTCTTCAGCCATTAATCTAGTTAAATCAACAGGGAATCCATAAGTATCATATAATCTCCATACATCTTTACCTCTTAAAGTTTGTTCAGGAGTCTTTGAAGCAATAATAGAATATTGTTCAAATAATTTTTCACCTCTATCTAAAGTTTTAGCAAAACTTAATTCTTCTTCGTTAAGAATTTCAATTAAATCTTGAGAATTTTTGGAGATTTCTGGGAAAATTTCTTTATTTTGTTCAATAACCACTGGAACTAATTGTTGGAAAAAAGAACCAATAGGATAATTCATATATTTTCTAACATATCTTGACCCTCTTCTTAAAATTCTTCTTAATACATAACCTCTACCTTCATTATTAGGAACTCCACCATCAGTTATAGCAAAAGTTAAGGTTCTAACATGATCAGCAATGACTCTATAAGCAGTATCAATACCATCTCTATCTTCAGAACCAAATTTACCTCCATAAGGTCTAATACCAGTGATTTCTCTAATTTTGTCAAATATAGGAGTAAATACATCAGTATCATAATTTGAATATTTATTTTGTAAAATTGATACTAATCTTTCAAACCCTAACCCAGTATCAATATGTTTAGCTGGTAAAGATTTTAAAGTAGAATCGGATTCACGATTAAATTGAATAAACACAAGATTCCAAATTTCTAATACATTAGGATCATCCATATTAACTAAGCTAGCAGCGTTTCTACCACCAATTCTATCGTAGTGGATTTCAGAACAAGGACCACAAGGACCTTGATCACCCATTTCCCAAAAATTATCTTTAGCATTACCAGGTAAAATATGATCTTCATCAACCCCGATATCTAACCAAAATTGTTTAGCTTCTAAATCAGGTTCTAATCCTTGTTTAGAATCTCCTTCAAAGTATGTTACATATAACCGATCTTTTTCTAATTTGTAATGATTAGTTAATAAATCCCAACTATAACTAATAGCATCTTTTTTAAAGTAATCACCAAATGACCAATTACCTAACATTTCGAAAAATGTATGATGATAAGAATCTCTACCAACATCTTCTAAATCATTATGTTTTCCACCAGCTCTAATACATTTTTGAGAGTTAGTAGCTCTTTTTAAATTAGCAAAATCTGATGCTGGATCTACTGTACCTAAAAAGATTGGCTTATATTGGTTCATCCCAGCATTAGCAAATAATAAAGTTGGATCATTATGAGGGACTACAGAAGAAGATGGAACAAAAGTATGTGACTTCTCTTTGAAATAATTCAAGAATGTGGATCTAACTTTGGAAGCTGACCATTCCATATTGATATTATTAGACATTTTTAATCTATTTATCATGAAACTTGAAGGTAGAAAAAGATTAGGAAGGAAGAAAAAATTTTGGACGCACCAGAGATGGTAGAGACACTTAATGGGGATGAATGTAGTTAGATTAGCAGCCAAATATCAGGTAAATGACAGGGTCCAGGGAGAGGTGGTAGTATAAGTAGACGAAAAGGGTTATAGAGGTATTAGATATTCTATTGCATAAGACAAAGACATTATAAATGAATGAAATGGGTCATAATTGTGTGTATAGGAATACGTCTACGTATTTGGTGTGTGCGTTGGATGTTTTTTTGTCTTCAAGTCTATTTATTATGTCAATCTATTTATTCCCAGGGATGGGATATCTTCCTATCTCTCTCGTTTGACCTATATTTGACCTATATATCTGACCTATCTAATCCAATTTTCACCACATATGCTCGTCTTAATTGTAGTGCAACTGGATTGTGCATGGAGTTGCGTACGCTGCAACTGGTACTGCAACTGGTACTGCAACTGGTACTATGTCCTGAACTATACAGTACTATATTAACTCTTCAAATAGGCTCTCTAGGCAAAATATATTGATCGTTTTAATCAGATTTGCGATACATAAATACAATCTTAATTGCAATGAAATCATTAAAATGTGAATATCACAAATAGCCAATCAAGTAAAGTGAGCATAGAAGTCTTCCCTAACCATCACCTTCTAATGGTAAACCAAAGACAAAAAACTATAGAAAATACACCACAATCGACTACTCACTATCTCGGGTCCCTAGTCCACAGTTGATAGACCACATTGAACAATCTATAATTGACAGTTTACAGTACAGTCCATCGTCCCATAGTTCACAGTCCTTTCACAATTCCCAGTCCGGTATTCTCATTGTTGCAAAAATACCTTTTTAGGTGATGTAATTTGCTCAGTCTTTTTCATATATACAGCTAATAAAATCTCATGGATTTAAGTTAATTATCACATTTATCTAACTTTCAACTCATCCTTTATTCCCTATTCCTTGGCTTACTATGTATAAACTAAATCAATAATGATCCTAATAGATAATAATAAACACGCATGTGTCGAATGTATAAGAGGACACCGATCAAGTCAATGTAAACATCATACTCGACCGTTACTTCAAGTAAGAGCAAAAGGAAGACCAAATATTCAAAATAATCCAAGCTATAGAATCGCCGTGTTCTCCAAAAAAATTGATACTACTACTCCCCAAGAGGCTAAAGTCGTCAATGTTCTAAAATGGTCTATGAAATATATCGTCGATTTTAATAATGGTAGCATTATTGGTCCTTATGATCAAGTTAATAATAAAATCAATAATGAAACCATAAAGATTAATAATGATAGTTTCATCAATAAAACTTCTTGTTGTTCTAAAAAATTTAAAAATAATAGTTGTGGATGTGGTGGTGGTGAACCTAACAAGTCTAAAATTTTAAAGAAATATTTAAAAAGACGTAATTTTACATTTATAAATAATAATGATGAGGCTAAAGAAGAGAGTATAAAACATCAATTAAATCAATCATTATATGCTTGTACCACTCCTGGTACTTGTTATTGTGATGATGATTGTACATGTGAAGGATGCGAGGTCCATGGGAATGATGCTAATGGTGATAATGTTAATGGTGATAATGCTAATGGTGATAATGCTAATGGTGATAATGCTAATGGTGATAGCATTGCTATTACTGGAAATAATGCCATTAATGCCATTAATGGTAATGATAATAATGTGAACCCTAACCTGAATGTAAATCCTCAAAAACTAGATCCTTTTGATCTTGACATTAATGATTTACTAGCTGGTAATTTGTCAATGTATGAATGGCTGTTACAATCAGCCAATGTACCTAGCGAGTCGGTTTCTAACGGATCCACACCAATTAATTCGGGTGATTCTCAAGCTTATTGTAAATGCCCATCAAGTGACTGTTCATGTACTAATTGTGAAACCCATGGAATCATTAATGGTATTAGACTAGATGACTTATTTAATAGTTTTGCATAGCACATAGTTTTGTATAATACACGACATATGAATGAAATGAAAAAAATACATCCTTTCACCCATACTCTACTCACAGAATTTTCTAGAATTACTTATATGCGTCTAACCCATTTTCACTCCTTGACTCTATTAATTTTCTCATCCTATAGAACTTTCTAGAAAGTCATCGCTCTTTATCTGCTGGTTTGTGATATTAAACCTGTTAGCTCACTACCACTAAAACCGCTATTACTGCCAACTATCAACTATCAACTATCAATTATTGTTTATAACGACACTCATAATCCTCGATATCCCCTTTTGATTAGTTCTTTATCACTCATAACTTATCCTACCACTGGAATCTAAAGGGATTTGTATGTCTAAATACAACAATGTCGTATAATAATAATCATGAGCAAGATTACAATAATGACAATGATAAAGATGATTTTGAAGTTATCACCAGAGATGAATACCCCTTTGACTTATCATTAGACCAAACATATCCACAATCCTTAAACAATAACCAAGACATCCCTACACAATCTCAATTCGATCCTTCAAACCCTTCCCAATCCAATAAGTCTGGTGGATATAATGAAAGGTCGCTGATTAAGAGTGAATCTGGTGTTCCAGCCCAGGCCCAGGCCCAATCACTGTCACTGTCACTGTCACAATCCCAATCACAATCTCATTCCCATTCCAATTCCCATTCATATAATTCAAATCAAAGACCCGAGAGGGAAGCTATAGAACCTCTGGGATTAACACCTATTTTATCATCAATGGATGAACCGGATATCGACACTATAAATCCTCCTAATAATCATACTAATTTCGATACTCAATTGGTTACACAACCTAAATTATATTCTAATTTACCACCCATGCAACCTTTAAGTGAGTCTGTACTTCCCAATGGATTTAATCTTCCTTCATATGATTATGGGAATGAATTTGGTTCCAACTCCGGAATTCCTGGTCCCGGTCAAGGAATTAATGGTAATGCTTCTGGGTTTAGAGGTAATTTTGTAAATAATAATAACAACAACAACAATAATAATACCACCAACAGTACTAATGGTGGTCAAATCAAGAAACGTAAAGATAGCAATGGACCTAAAACTAGACCAGCATTTGTTATGAAAGTATGGTCAATGGTTAATGATCCTAAAAATAATGAATATATTAGATGGGATGATGATGGAAAGACGTTTCAAGTTTATCATAGAGAAGCATTTATGAGAGAGGTTTTACCAAAGTATTTTAAACATAATAATTTTGCTAGTTTTGTAAGACAATTGAATATGTATGGGTGGCATAAAGTTCAAGATATTAATGCTGGGACCTTAAAAGATGATAAGTCAATTGAAGAGAATTGGAAATTTAAAAATCCTTATTTTCAAAAAGATCGGGAAGATTTATTGGATAATATTGTAAGGAATAAACCAATTAATCAAGATGAATTAAATGAAAGATCACTTAATTTGAAATTAATCTTAGGAGAATTAGAATCAATTAAATTAAACCAATTAGCTATTACTGAAGATTTAAGAAGAATTAGAAAAGATAATAAGACCTTATGGCAAGAAAATTTTATAACCAGAGAACGTCATACTAAACAAGCTCAAACTTTAGACAAAATTTTAAAATTTTTAGCTACCATTTATGGGAATAATAATACTGGGAAGATTTTAGAAGTTGAAGATGATGATCATCAAGCTTTAGTTAATCAATTAACTACTAATTCTAGTAATTATAATATTAGTAGTCCTGGTAACTTAAATGGCAATAATTCTGGAAATAATTTTAGCTTAGATCCATTTACTCCTATGAATGAACTTAATTTTGAAGAATTATCTAATTCCCCAAAGAATTATCAAAAACCAAGATTAATGTTAATGAATCAAGCTTATAAATCGAACAAAACTACTCCGAATTCAGATTCTCCAGAAAGTCGATCAGCCATTGAAATAAAATCACCAGATTCCCAACAAGGTAATTATAATAATGATAATAAGAGTATAAATGAAATTATAGGATCACCAGCTGGATTTGGAGAAGATGAATTGATCAATGGACTTGAGCAAAACATTCATAAACAAGGCCAATCAATTCAACAAGTACAAGATTGGATTCAAAAATTATCCAATCAACAACAACTTCAACAACAACAACTATTACAACAACAAGAATATAACCAACAATTAGAAGAAGCTAATAGAAAATTAAATTCTGACCCAAGCTCAATGTCTGATAAAGGTAGGAATTTCAACTCCACTAGAACTAAATCAAGGTCAAGTGGTAATTCAAAACCTGTTGCTAATGGATTTTCTCTGCCTCAGAGACTTGATTTAGATTTCGATGTTAATGATTTCTTACATAATAATTCAAACTCAAATACTCCTGTCCAAACTGAAGATGACCAACAACCTAAATCTAAGCGATTCAAGACAGAAAATATTCAAGAATTACAAGATAATGAATAGAGTTAAGTGATTGTTTCGGTTTCTGTTTCTGTTTCTTTTTCTTTAATTTGTTGATCAAATTACTCTTTTTTTTAATGATTTTTTAATGGTTTCAATTATTTTTAATTCCCAATTAAATACTGTATAATAGAGATTCAATAAATGATTAATGCTGTAAGTCCTTGTAGAGTTGATTCATAATGATTCATATGAATTATTGATATTCTGGTATATGGTTATAGTGAAGAACATGTCATCTAATCTGAACGACGAAAAGATAACCGAAATTTTAATTTTGCCCAATTCTCGCTATAGCATATTTTCACATTAGCTTCAGAGTTTTTTTGTGTTATAGAGGGGTGGAATTCGGTAATGATATTTATATAGTAAATCGCCTTTAATAGGGTCCGGGGCTTGCTCTGTTTCATTCGACTCGAAATTAGCTTTTAAATTTCAAGACGAGATTAACGGTTTGACTGAATTTTTCCGGTTTCATTTAGGAGATAATCCGAGACGGTGATAACAAACCTAATCCTTTGATGTCTGTATTCCCCACTCTTAAAAGATAGAATTCACAGGGCTTAGAGTCTAAAGTTTAGAGTCTAAAGTAAGTACTTTACATGTGATTATAGATGACATGAAGGAGAGCCCATGTGTGAAGAGAAGGAGAGTGACATGTGTTAAGCAAAGGTGAATCCGGATTCGAATGCATGTAGGGATCTATACACGAACTTATGTACATAGCCAAAGGATCATGTGGTGATGTGGTGGAGGACCTTACGTTGCCCACTATGTGGTTACCAAATACATAACCTATAACGTCAAACTTAAAAGCTAATTAAAGTGGAAACCATTTCCCTGATTGGGTAAGAGGATGAAACAGTGTGGATCAAAAAGCTAATGAGCCATAGCGTGATTTTAATTTGGAACAGAAAAATTCGCTATCTAGGGACCCTGCGCATAACCCCCACGCTGCTTTGTATCTAACAGTTCTGCCCCCACGGATTCCATTTGCAAAATTGGGTTTTAAGGAATTGGTAGACTTTAAAATGGGAAAGTGTATTTTTTTAGAAACAAGGACCCTCTATGGTTAATTTTTCTCTTATGGTCTTGTGAGCCCTTTCACGATCCATAATAGAACTTAGTTGGCTAGGTATCAACCAGACAAACGGAGCTGGAGAAAAGTGCTAGAGGTCTATATAAGGTCTAGAGGTAGAGGTCTACATACTGTGCTAAAGGGTTTACAGTATTAGAGGGTTTGCTGCTGCTATCGTAGCATATAAAGCTACAAAAAATTAATGAGACCATCATTATGGGAGTTGAAATTGTAGCTCAACTAATATTCAAGAGTCTCAAACAGTTAGAAGTGTCCAGTACCCATGAAGTTACAGTCTTACAGAACCCAGACTTGGAACCCATGCCACCAGCAAGAAGAATATGGGGATTTTGGTCAAATTTTGGTTATTGGGGCATTCCAAATATCACCATTTGGACTTGGTCAACTGGTAGTGCTCTTCTAGCATTAGGGATTAACATTAGTCATATTATGGGAGCTTTAACTATTGGAAATATTATTATTTGCGTTTATACTTGTTTGAGTTCTAATCCAGGATTGAAATATCACGTCGGATATACCATAGTTCTGAGAATGATTTTTGGTATATATGGATCAGGAATCGGGATTATTATTAGAATAATCCTATCTATTATCTTTTATGGAGCACAATCCTGGTTAGGAGGATTAAGTATAGTGGTTATATTATCCAGTTTAAGTGAAAATTTTATGAATCTCTCTAATAGGTTTAATGAATCAGTTCAAATGACCACAAGAGATTTTATAGGGTTTTTGATTTTCCAAATTATTCAAATGGGATTTTATTGGTTCAAACCAGAAAATATGAATAAATTGGTTAATGTATCATGTTTACTGACAATATTAGCGTTTTTAGCAATATTAATAACCTGTTTAATTAAAAACAATGGAGCTGGTTCTCTTTATAAACAAGTAGATTCCATAGATAATCCTGGTTGGATGTGGCTTTATGCTATAACTATATGGTATGGAGCATTATCACCAGATATATTGAATCAATGTGATTATTCAAGATTTGGATCAAGTTATAAAAAAACCTATTTAGGGATCATTTGTTCAATAATGATAACTGGAACCTTTGTACCATTAGCATCTTTACTAGTAGCTTCTTGTACATTTGAAATGTATGATCATCCAATTTGGTTACCAACAGAATTAAGTCTAATTTGGCTTAAGAATAATTATTCATATGGATGGATAAGGGCTGGTAATTTCTTTCTTGGATTATCATTTACATTGTCACAATTAATGTTTAATATAATGGCTAATGGATTTACTGGTGGTATGAGCTTAACAGGATTATTACCAAAATATATCAATATTAAAAGAGGTGCTGTAATTACTGCATTGTTATCTTGGTGTGTTCAACCATGGAATTTCTTTAACACTTCATCGGTTTTTATGACAGTAATGTCATCATTTGGAGTTATTATTACTCCTATAATTGCCATATCAATTTGTGATTTTATAGTAATTCGAAATTCTACTTTACCAATATCTCAATTGTATTCAATTGATCCTCATGGTGTTTTTTACTTTTACAAGGGGGTAAACTTTAGAGCTATTATTGCTTGGATCATAAGTTCTGGTATTACAATTCCGGGGTTAATAAATTCAATTAATTATAAGGATAATTTCCCAAAACCTTTAAACAATTTGTTTTATGGACTGGCCATATTTTCATTCATATTACCATTTGTGTTATATTATATTCTATGGTATATTTGGCCTTGCAAAAATCCACAAATTAATGATCCGATTGATTATTTTGGGGCCTTTACCAATTCAGAATGTCAGTTCCTAAACATGGACATAAGGCAGACCCACGAAACGCATTCAGAACCACTAATGGATTACTCTATAAATAAATTCATGATTACTCAGTCCATATAATATACAGTATAATCTTAATGGCTAATGGTTCCACATCCACTCTTTAATTCTATGCAATTAAAATCTCATGCATCAAAAGCTTATGCACTTGCATTTCTTACAGCACTTGCATTTCTTACAGCACTTGCATTTCTTACAGCACTTGCATTTCTTGCAGCATTCCTTGCAGGAATACAAGGTGGAGGAGTCATCAGGATTATTAGTGGGTAGAAGAACCAAATCACTTCGAGCCGTAGCAAATGCATTATAATTAAGGTTTGGAGGACTTTTGCAACAGTGGAGAAGGTTAGAACAATCAGGTGGGGGTCCCAAAGGATGAGTTTGCACTAAACATCAACGGTAATTCAAGGGAATATCCTGCATCTACAGTAATCAGGCCAGTTACCCTGTCCATAACAATTAATATGAACATCCGCTAATACCACCATCTCACCAACAGTGCCCCAAATTAACAGCTGACACAAGGTTTCCACCTCTTGACTTTCAATTTCCTCAAATAACTTCACCTCCAGATAACCACCTCCCCCAAAGTAACCTTCCCCAAAATATCATTCACTAATATTCACCCATGCCCCCAGGGATGATCTATACGGGTTCGGGTAATAAGCGGCCCTTCTATACCACATCATAACCATTTGAGGTCGCGCAATTGCGATATCTTAAAGTTTAATTCTGTTTAAATAGACTGAAGGACTTTAAAGTTTAGGTAATCTGTTTTAACATTGTGCCATCTAAATTTCGGAAAAAACTCAAACAACTTCCGGTATGGCGCAAGGCATGGAATACCAATTTTAGATTAAAAGGGGTCTTCTTGTGTGATCACGTAAACATATATAGAAACATAAATAAATATAAAAAGTACCATTCCCGGAATTGCAAGCCACAAGGTGACAAAACCATCAAGCCTCAATTTGTATGCCTATCAACTTTTTCCTATCGCATCAACGGAATCAGAATTTCAATTGCGCAAAAAAAAAAAAAAAAACTATACAGTGTAGAACTGTACAATTTCATTAGTTGATGATTTGAGTCGCTGAAATCCTGATTGTTTACTTGTTTTGATTATTTAACTAATAAAATGACTGATCTGAAGAAGAAGATCTATAGTAAAAATGGATGTCGGGAATGTAAACGTCGGAAAATAAAGTGTGATGAAGCTAAACCTGAATGTAATCAATGTACTAGATTAGGTAAGGTATGCGATTACCCAAAAGTTGGAGAGAAAGTTTTAAGAGTATCAAAGAAATATCTTTTACAGAATCCAGATCCTAATCAAAAGATTCCTGAAAAGAGACCAAGGAAGGAATTTATTCTTGTTAAAGATAAGGGCACTCGGTATAAGTTGGAATCTCCACTGCCTCCTACTAGTCATCGTTCTGATTCTGTGGGTAAAGATGGTGTGATAACACATCATCAACCACACCAACCAAATCAACCACAACAACCACAACAACAACTCCGTAGTGTACCGTTATCTTCAGGAGCCTCTTCTTCTGCTCCTGTTTCGTCTTCTTCAACATCGACTACTTCTACGTCTTCCCAGACCCAACCTCAAAAGTCAGATAACCCTCATCAAGGTCCTGATTTCTCGCCACTGGGGTCTCATGGTAAGGCATCCAACAATCAATATCATCCTTCCACTCAACCTTCAAACAAATCTCCTCAAGATTTACAGAATCCCATTCACCAGTTTCCTCAAAACCCTCAACTAATTTATCCGTTATCTTATCAAGGACAATATCCTTCGCCATACAATCCAATTCAAGGTCCTGTAAATTCCATGCCTCCTAGGATTCCTCAACAATATCCCCCAAATAATACTCACGCCCATTTGCCTTATCCTCCTCCTCAACAGATATACCATCATCTGCCTCCTCAGCATTATTACAATCCACATATCCAAACCCAATACCCCCCACAAACTTATCCTGGTAACCCTGAAATAACAAGTAATAATAAACCTCACGACCTATTACAGAATTCTCCACCAACAGGTCCTCAAGCCCTTCCTCAAGGGCCGGCACCAGTACCAGCACCAGCACCAATACCAGCACGAGCACCAGCAACGATACCAACACCAGCAACGATACCAGCACCAGTACCAGGGCCTTCATTCCCTATGTTTAATCCTTCTGCTCATGCTAACTTTAAATCTAAGATCTCCAATACAATGAATTCACCACCACCACCACCACCAGAAGTATCCCCGGAGGCTGCTTACTCTACCCGTAATACGTCTCCGATATCAAAACTTTCCAATTCTTCCAATACCAATAGAGATATTCATGGGCACCCCGACCGTATTCATGGTTCTGATAATGGCATTGATTCTGGTAATGTTGCCATAGATGAGAATGTTGTTGGATCTGCTAACTTAACTCATGAGCCTAATTCTGGCTTGAATAGTAATGATGATCTTGTAAAAAATGATGTATTATTTGATAAGTTTTTCAATAAGGATGACTTAAACTTGTTAGCAGGAGATTTAAATAATTTGGTTGGAAGTATGATGTTTCAATCAAGTTTTGATAAAAAGGAAGGAGGAGATCCAACTCCTCTGGATACTTCTAGTATGAGAGACCTCCTTTCACCACCAACAGCATCTAGTACCAAGTCTGGTGATGTAACTAGTAATAATGGCACAGTCAACAAACATCGTAATATCCCCCTCAGCTATATCAAGTTAAAGACTAGCCTTGAGAAATACTATTTGGAACAATTTTACAAAGAATTTGCTCGTATAATATTACCATTTAACCCTTATGATGAATCATGTGGTGGCTATTATAATCCTACTAGAGATATAATTTTGATATCTGCCTCAAAGGAACCATTTTTATTAGCTGCTATATTAGCACAAGGTGCTAAAATTGCTTTCAATAAAAGTAATCTTTCTCAAGATGAAGAATCCTATTGTAATTATTTGTCTAAATGCCTTAAATTACTAGGACCGGCTTTAAGTGGAAGTAATGGAACAAAATCAAGAAAAAATTTAACATCCAATATTGAATGTGTTTTATTGACCGTATTATTATTAACGTCTGCCAATGCTTCTAATATAAAACAAGATTGGCGTCCTCATTTAAGAGGGGCCAAAGACTTGCTATTAAAATATGCCCTTCATTCTGATAATAGTGTGAAGGAATCTAAAGTATTGATTTTTTGCAAAACTTGGTTCATCTCATTTGAGTTATTAGCAGGCCTTAGTTCTCAAAAAGGTGGTACCTTACAAAATGATAATGATATAGACTCTTTGATGAGATTAGATGAGATGTATGAAATAGAAGCATTGAAAGAGATTGGGATTATTAATGATAATGGGTTTAATAATATGTTTGGATTTTATCATGGATTACTACCTAGTATTAAAGATTTGATCAAAGTTTTGAATAAGGGTAGGGGTACAAAAGATGATTCTAGCCTTACATTTGACTATATCAGGTTATTATCAGAGTTCTATCAATGCACTAAAGTGATTTTCTTCAGTGAGAAATTATACTTGAAGCTCAATGATTTTGTTAATGGTGTAGTTCCTAAAGGTCTTTTACTTGATGTTCAAAATAATAGTCTGGTAATCAATTGGTTAGATATTTCTCAACAAAGTTATTGTTTGGCAGGGATATTAACGATTTTAACTAAGGGATTTAGATTACCCTATGATCATGGAAAGGTAAAACCTGTAACAGAGAAATTGATCAATTTAATGGCTATAGTTAAAGAGTCACCAAGTCCTGTTTTCCTTAATTGTTATCCGTTGATGGTTCAATGGCCAATTTTAGTAGGTGGTTTGAATTGTTTTACCGAAGAACAAAAACTGATAGTTCAAGAATATTTCAGAGTTTCCGGATCTGGTTCTGCTAGCTTCTCCATAGAAATCGTGGAGAAAGTTTGGGATAGAAGAATGAATAATGATCTGGATTCTAATTATGAACCAGGTGAAGACGTGGATATTGATTTGGTGACTTACTAGGAGAAGCAAAAGAACAGAAAAAACAATGAAGGTGAATTGTGTATTATATTTATTTAGTTAGAGTTTGGTGATTTTAAAGAGCCATAAAAAACTTAGGTCTTATTTTTTAATGTATTATATCGAATTAGTTATAGGTTTGTAGCAAACTGTACCAGTTTAATTGACCACTAGCTAATTTTAATTGAGTGTTGAAGGAGTCAAATTCCTCGACTCCTTTCTTTTCAGAACCAGAATCAGAATCCTCTAAGTCCTCATATGAACAAGCGTCGAGATTCTCGAGATTCCAATCATACTTCCCCTGTAGTTTCTGATCTTGAATAAACCAACCAATTCTTTCAGCTCCCAAACGGGCCCCATCTAAATTAGCAGATGAGGGACCTACTTTCAATGAAGCATTCTTCCCAATAACAAAAAGAGGAAGACCTTCTTTCCATTCAAGATTATCAGTTAAACAAGGAAATCCTTGAACAGTCTTGATATCATGTTGGGAAATTATGGATTTCATAAATGGCAACCCTTTGATATCTGGCTGATTTCCTGTAGCAAAAACAACATAATCACCGGTTATGGTATCATGATGATCATCACCATTCCCACTTTGTGATTTGGTAATAACTGATAAGTCCCAACACCCAGTATCATTATTCCACAGACCAGCTTCTATAGTTGTATGTTTCATCATTTGTAACCGTCCAGACTTTAAATGACGAGTCAATTTCTTGTGATATTCAGGATTAATAGAGCCACCTTGTCTAGCTTCTTGAATCATAGCCAAGCGTTCTTCATCAGTGTCTTTAATGTAAAAAGCGGATTTTTTCAAGTTTTTATACTTGGTAACCCAATCTAAATGAAAATCAAAATGCTTGATTTTCAATGGTCCTCTAAGAAGCATGTATACTTTAGAAACTCCCAGAGTAATAGCTACATGAGCTAATTGAGCAGCTGTTAACCCCCCGCCAACTATAACAAGGGATGATGATTTTCTTTCAGTTAATACTGGGGGAGGAAATTTCACCTGGTTTTGAAAGATATGGCTTGTATGACAAGCTCGAGTTAGATCATGATGGTCCGAAAATGGCTTTATAGGATAATTAGTCTTTCCTTTATGACCAGTTGCAAGTATACAAATTTTGCAACCATATGTGGCCTTATTGGTTTTGATTACAAATCCTTTACCAGATTCTTTTGTACCGGTAACAACAATATCGGTGTACTTAATATCTAATACTGTCTCCTTTTGAACAACATTATGAAGATTATACCTTGTAATTATATCATGACAATAGTCATGAAACAAGGGGGTAGATGGCCTATAATAATCTTTCCAATCTCTCATATTAATATCGATCAAACCAGAAACGTTATGAGTCCTGGTATCGTCTTGTGCATTTTCTTGTGCATCAACTTGCGCATTAGGAGCAGGAACTTTTTTGGCGGTGGCTTTTTTCTTCAACTGTTTTTTAAATTGATGTTTAGAATATTCTTTACCTACGACATTTTCAATTTCCATTAACTCATTCTCTCTTTTACTGAGGTGAGCATAACTTACCATCCCATCAACGTTAACCGGATCTAAGTGGAAAAACATGGGTGATCTCAAATATGGAATATTACAAGCCTTAAATTGACTATCCCATTGCCCCATAAATCTATCACTAAGCTCATCTAATACCAACATATCTTGCAGGGAATAGTTGGGTTGCAAGTATTTATGTTTCTGGGGCTTATATTTTTTATGAGATGAAACATTTCTATTTAAAAGATTGATTTTATGACCTCTCTGTTTAAGCCAATGGAATCTTTGATGTTCATCTTCTGTGTATATGGACCCAGGACATTTTTCACACAACCTAGCACAAACTGCTAATCCGCAAGTACCACCACCTACTATTATGATTTCTTTGAAAAACTCTGGGTCGATATATATCTCTGACATGGTTGAAATACAAATGGGTAATGATATTGGCTGCAAATTATTGCGAGCCGAGCGCTTTTATAAAACCCTGTAACTACAACGGTTTCATATCTGAGGGGGCACATTGGGGGTGGAGGAATCAGAGAACCACAAGGGTTATAAAGGGTTGCTAGAAAACAAAGGGAAACCATTATTCTACTGGATACAAGGCTATCGAATCAGCATCAGAGAGACTTCTAATTTGAGTATATATATATATCAAAGTATATCCTGAGGGTGAGCTAATTTTCTGGTAGCTATTTACCAAAAGTTTCTAGACTCCTATTTACTCGTCAGGTAATAATCCTTTAGGCATGTAAGGTGATTTGCTTGGGACATAAAAACCTTTAACCACTTCTGGAATTGATACCATAAGCTTGACCCATTTTTCAAGGGAGGGAAATTCCTCAAAAGAAAACCCAAATGCTGGAAGAAGGCTGACCCAACCAATACACATGATATCAGCAAGTGAGATGTGAGAACCTACCAAGTAAGGACCATTATCCTTATTACGGACTAAGAACTCTTCTAAGACATGACATAATCTTTTGGTTTCATCTTTATACCGGTTAATTGCATATGGGATCTTTTCAGGAGCAAAATTAATAAAATGACCAAATTGTCCTTGCATTGGACCGAGTCCACCAGCTTGGAAATACATGATCTCAGTTTGTTTAAAATATTCTGGAGTTCCAGGTTCATAACTGAATTTACGGTCTTTATCATAATAATCAGCTAAATACGTTAAAATAGCACCTGATTCTCCCATAGTGATATTAGTCTTTTCATCCTTGAGGGTAGGAATTCTCCCATTAGGGTTCATTTCTAAAAACGAAGGAGACTTGTGTTCAGCTTTGGACAAATCAATAGGAACTGTTTCATAATTGATTCCTAATAATTCTAAAAGTATAGTTACTTTATACCCATTAGGAGTACTACTAGTATATAATTTGATTGCTAGAAACCTGTCAGTATTCTATCATATTTATATATAATTCAGCCAATTGATTCATAAACGAATTGGGGGATTATTGGGGACAAAGTACTTACAGTTTGACATTGTTTAGTTTCTTTCTAAAGAATGAAAAGAATGAAAAGGACAGAATCACCTCTATAAATACTGATTCAGACCATTGCTTTGTAAGTAATGTGAACCAGATTCTTCTACTGGAAATAAGACGGCGTCAGTGGACCCCGCACTCCGTCGGCAGCCGTCTGCAAACACCGGCTTTTACCATATCAAGCCAACAAGTATAACAAGACCAACTGGTAAGAAGTTTAGAAACATCATTATGCTGCCTCGACACCAGTTTCATCTTCAAACTATGAAATTAGTATTTACGAGATCTAAGTATACGCCACTCTCTTTACTAATGGGAATATCGCTTACTAATGTAAAGATTATCGACATATCATGATCTCTAGCAGGAGGATTAGATAACTCTTCATGCAGAGCTTGTAAAATGGTGATAATCGTAGAGATGTAGGTTAGAGCAAAACGCTTTAGAACTGAACACTATGAACTATAGAGCTGTTCTCATGGAGCTATTCTCATAGAGCTATTCTCATAGAGCTATTCTCGTGGAGCTATTCTCGTGGAGCTATTCTTAGGGCAATTCTCATAGAGCTATTCTTAAGGCTATTCTCATAGAGCCATTCTCTTCTTGAGTATCACACCGTACATTGTATGCTACATGAACTAGAAAGATTCTACCCTGGAATGAGACCCATTTAACTTACCATCTACTCTATCCATTGGCTGAAATCAAACTCATGCTTTGCAATTGCTTATATTTTTCACTTCTCACTTCTCACTTCTTATGTCAATTGCTGACATAAGTGTCATCGCACCGTTCGATGGGGTCCTGTAATGAACTTTTTTTTCTTAGTTCTATTTGAAGCTCTATGAACAAACATGATCATAAGCCAAGACTCATATAAACTGGAGACAGCTAGTCCAGGCCTGGAGACCCCACCAGGAGTCGAAACCAAATACAAATCCAAACCTAGAATCAGAAGCAGGTCAGAATCACCACCCGAACAAGACCCTGAAGATCCCACAAAGAAAAGAAGAAGAGTTAAGAATTTTAAAGGATGTTCAACTTGTAGAGCTAGAAAAGTTAGATGTGACTTAGGAAAACCATTTTGTAAGAATTGTGAGAAATCAAAACTTAAATGCTCCGGGTATGGTGTGACTTTATATTGGTTAAACCCTCCTCGATTTACCGAATCTGGAGATATTATCCCATCACTGGTTGCATTTAAACAAGGGAATCTTATAGGTACTGATAAAGTGATCAGAAGAGGATGGCTCGGATTCGTTAGATGGGAAAAGGGAACTACTAATGAACCTTATGACACCTATGATGCCATAGATAGAGACTTATTAATATTGGATAATTCTGTATCTGATGATAATGTTCGCAAGAAGGGTAAGACAAAGTTATTAGGACCATTTGGGGTATTCAATACCGAGGACCTGATCATCGACGATAAACATAATGAATCAGAACCAAATACTCTGTACAAACAAAATAATCACAGACCAGAGATAATAGATTCTAATAAGAGTAAAGAAAGTGGAAGAACTGATATTAGTAATGATCACTTATGGTTATCTAATGAATTAAGAGATGATGCCTTATTAACAGCAGCTGCATTAAATGGAGATTCACAACTATTAGATTTCATGAATAATATTTCATCTAGTAGTATGCTTAACACTACTGGTACTAGTTCTCCATTCAATGGAGTAAATCCTAGAAGTACCCAAACTATAAATCAAGGTAATAACAATCCAGGTATTCCTAATAATGGACCTAATTCTTTAACAAATCCTAGTGAGTTTTTAAATTTGTTATTTCATAAAAACCATAATCCAACAGCGGTGATTTCGCCAGCTGCTTCCACTCCTCCCAATTCAACCCCTCATACTCATAATGGAAATAATACTCCTACTAGTCATCCAACTACCGAGGTTCATACTAATACAGACCTTGGGATGAATGGGTTCGTACCACCAGAATCTAATATATTAATTGATCCTACTAACCAGCATTTATACTATTCCAATTACAATAATTACTTTTATGATAACCCTTATAAATTGAATGAAGATTTGGAGATCCATTTACATGCTTCGTCTGGCCCCAGTAAACTTGAAGAGGAATCAACAGATTTAACTCAAGGTGATAATGGTGCCCCTCAACATATTACTAAAATGCCATCGTCTATTATGAATATAGTTCAAGATCCTTTACAACCTAAATTAGGATTTAATTTGTTAACTCCTTCTACCAATGTAGGATTACCTATAACAGCATTGCAAATCCAACCATTAACTAGATATTTATTAAATCATTATGTTACTCATGTGGCAGATTTGATGACTGTATTACCATTGACAGAAAGTCCTTGGAAAACCATTTATTTTCCTAGAGCTCTTATGGCTATTGGTGAACTTGGAGCATTAGGTAAAACCTCAACTGCAAAAAATGCTTTATTAAATGCTTTATTGGCCGTTAGTGCCTTTAACTTACAATCTAAATTTCCCAAGAATAGTGAATCAATGAAATATTATTTGAATTTAGGAATTAGACTTCGAAATCAAGCCAGTTTATTCATTAGAAAATTATTAGGTTCTTCTAATGATACTCAACTAGAGATTGAAACTTGTTTAAAAAATGAAAAGTATAAAGATGTATTATGTGCGGTCATGTCAATGATTAGTGTGGATTTAGTTTGGGGGACCATGCAAGATACAAATTTTTATATCAGATGGTGTGGAAGGGTTATAAATACAAAGATGCAGAATAAAAAGAAGATCTCTACTAAAGCAAAGATTTTACATCGGATTTTCCTGTCATTAAAAATCATTCAAGATTCCACTTGTTTGAGTATTGATAATATCAAATATGATTATAAAATTATTGATGAGAAGGGATATGATATTAATGGAGAAAATTTCATCAGATCTAAAACATCAACTGTTGAAGAATACGAACAACATACTGCTAACAACAACAATGATGACAAGAGTAAAATCACTTATATTGTAAATGGGTCCAATCAAAAAGAAGTCAATAATGACAAGACCAAAAAAGATCATGATAATGAACAAGAGAATACCACTCCACTTTTCATCAATAAGAAATTAATCAATACCAAAAACCATAATGAGAATTTCGCTACTGATGCATTATATGGATTACCTAATTCATTGATTAAATTGTTTGCTCAAACTGTCAAGTTGTTGAGAAGAAAACTCTACACCGAATACAAAAAGAATTCCAATGCAGACACAGATTTTGAAGGATCGCATGATGAAAGGTTTGAATCAGATGTTAGTGAGTTGGATAATCAATTGAACAATTGGAAATTAGATTGGAAGTTATATGTGTTAGTGAATGATGAACAAAACTTTTATTCACCTATGCATGAAGTGACATATCACCATATCATGTCATTTTATTATGCTTTGACGATATATTTCAATCGATTAATTCGGGACATAAATCCCTTTAAATTACAGCAAAAGGTTGAAGTTACCTTGAATCATTTGAATTCTATTCAAACTATCATCGCCAAAGATAATGTAGGAATCATTCCATTATTTTGGCAAGGGTTTATAGCCGGATGTGAAGCCACTTCACCTGAATTACAAATGGGTTATAAGAAATGGGGTGCTGATATTGCTCAATATCTAGGAAGTTATTGGGGTGCTAGACAAATTATGTTAGAAGTTTGGAGACGGAAGAGATTGAATTTGGCTATGGATAATTGGGTAGGTGTTGTAAATGATTGGGAAATGAATCTTATGTTAAACTAGATCATAACCTTTTTTGGTGTTTATATTCGTGTTTATATCCTAACCATGTCATGAAACCACTTGTAAATAAATAAATAGATACCGTATCATTAATATAATATGTACTCGAGGGATTTTTGGTGAATCTTTAAGAATCTCGTGGATCTCGTCATAAATTTGAATAACGATGTTGGTACACACTCACGATCTCTATTGTTCACGCGTAACATCATTAGAATCAAATATCTGAACTTGGAGCATCTATTTCCAAATTTTGCACTCACATTGTTGAAGCGATGGCTATGAGAACAAGATGGTTGCAAAATATGCAAAAATATGCATCGATTCAAGTTGCATATGCACAAGGGGACGCGAGATTTACGCGATCAAGCGCGACGCGAATTATAGGAGTGTTTATTTTGTAAACATGCGCGTAAGTTCAGCTATAACAGTTCGATTAGGCTGCAAAATGATGGTTTGAGTAGTGAATGGTGCCTGAACACGGTACCAAAAACGGTCAGACAAAGACACCAAGGGGTGGGAAAAACAACACGAAGTCCATATATAGGGTATATAGAGCAACGCATATTGTACACGATCCATGGGGAAACAAAAATATTTACAGTTACAAACAATCGACACCACTCCTTTCAAACTCGAAAACACATATTCGTGGTAACATGAAATATTCAAGGCGTAGTTACCAAGATTTTAACTGGATCAAGTATAAATACATTTGAATTTATCCTCTTTGAGTTAAAATCAAAAATTATTCAACACCAAAAGTTCTTACTTTTATTCACTCATTAGGAAAAATTCAAATTCAAATTCGTTCATTTAATCATGCAATACTTCTTTAACTTATTAGGATTAGTCGCTTTAGCTTCTGCTGCTTCTACCAGCTATGACATTGCTACTGTCACTGATGAAAGTACCACTGATGTTACTATCACTTCATGTTCTGGACACCCAAGTTGTGTAGCTGCTGCTGCCACTACATCTGAAACTGTTGTTACTACTACTGTCAATGGAGTTACTACTTACTATACTACTGTTTGTAATGAATCTTCTCCAGTTGCTAAAGTTCCAGAAGTATCAGGAGAACCATCATCAAGTTCTGAAGAAGTTGTTTATGTTGATCTTACCACTACTCCAACTGTTACTGCTTCTACCGGAGTTGAAGCCACTGTTACTCAACAAACTACTTTTACTTCTTCATACTCCAGTGGTGCTGGTAACTCTTCTTTAAATGCTGTCAGTCAACAATATGATGCTGGTGCCAATAACCAAAAAGCCATGTATGGTGCTGCTGGTTTCGCTGGTTTAGCTGCTTTCTTACTTTAATTTTGAACATGTCATTTCAATTTTAACGGTTTATAAATATTTTCGGCTCTGTATATTAGTTAATAAATAATTTGGAAAAAGAACACGAAAGAGAAGAGACCACACACACATATTCTCTCTCTCTCTCTCTGACTAATATTATTGAAGGTTCGGACTATCTCCATAATTATACATCTGTATGTATTAATATATCAAACTATTTACACCCTATGTCTCTAATCTCTAAATAAATTCATATAATTCTGTTGTAGTTCTAATTCTTGGTAATATTCATTGGTATCGAGCCCAATAAACAAATTCCACCAATAGTTTAACTTAATTAAAGTCTTTTGGAAAATAATCATGGGGAAATGTTTATAAGATCTTAATACAAATGTAAGAGCACTCATAACTTCAGCGAAAGAAGCATCAAATTGTTGTTTAAATGAATGATCTCTAAATTTTAACATTTGTTGAGATTCATGATTTTTATTAGAAGGGGAAGGGTTTGAAGGGTTTGAATGTTTTGAAGATTCTTGAATTGTATTGGCTTTTATCTTTGATTTCAATCGATTAGAATTCTCCATAAATGGGAAACTTAAACCATTTTTATCATTCAATTTATCAAAATCACCTGGTTGAACTAACCCTTTTTCAACATCTTGTAAATGATTTAAATACATGGATTTAAAGTTTTTAACAGCTTCAATAGATTTACTTAATCTATCAAATGTATTTACTAAAGAAACAATTTCAATTCTTCTGAATTTCAAATTTTGATTATCTTCAAATAAAATTTTCATGGCAGTCCCATAGCCAATAGTTTGTAATTTCCCCCACATTCTACATCTATCACAACCAACACAATCCATAATTGAACTAATGTTTCTAAATTTAGATCTAAATTGATGTTTTAATTCAGGTTCAATGATTAATGAAGTATCAAAAATTGACTCTTTATTAAGATTTTGAAACAAATCTTGAAATAATTCATCATAATTATCTTGATTACCAATTAATTCATCAGACTGTTTTAAATATTCAATTATTGGATAATTCTTGAATAATTTGATTATAGCTTGACTAATTAACCCATAATTAAAATACAAATTTGAAATCCTATCATTATATTCACCAACTCTTTCCATAAAAACTTTTAGATTTGGTTGAAAATTATCCATATCTTCAGAATCTGGGGGGATATATTCATTGGATAAATGGGTAGAGATTGATGAATGCATCCCACTAAGTACTCTTTGAAATAACTGTCTAGTATTATAATTACCAGAATCATTAAAACAATTTTCTTTGTATATAGCCAGCCATATATTATGAGCTTGTTCACCACCATATCCTGTAAATCTTTCAGGATTATCAACCAAATTTATATAATCACAGTTATTTTCATCATCTAACTCACAATAATCCAAATCTTCACATGATTCAGTTTCCAAGCTATCATGTTTATTAATATGTCCAAGTTTACTGGGTTTTAAATCATCTAATATTACTTCATCCCAATTATATTTATTAGGTGGTAAGATTTCAACTGCACAATTTTCAGTTGAACAGAAATGTTCTTCATTCCAAAATTTGCATTGTTTTTCAAAGTTGATTTTAAAATATCGAAAATATGAGGTTTTTACCAAGTTATGAATGATAGGATAGATGGAATCATTGATTTCATCAATATATGAAAAGGTAGTATTACAGTCATTGGTAATGGTTTGAGCACAGAAATCTGGTGTATAAAAGGGAGTGAATCCCATGACTATGGGGCTGAGCCATAAAAGTAATATGGAAAGTACCTTCATCTATATTGCTGGGAGGAATACTTTTTGGAGGGGGTAATAGGGTGGTAGGGTGGAAAAAAAGTGGAACTACCGGTGGTTTTATATGGGTGATAGACTTAGTAAGACAGCTGGCAAAATCAAACTGGTGATTTTATTCGCGCCACTTTGGGGGATGAGGCAGAGGCAGAGGCAGGCCACCGCAAAAAGGACACCACAAACGGGATCATAAGCCAAAGGCTCTGGGCTATAAGCTATGTGCTGAACTGGGCCTAACCAGTTAGAAACATGGGTCTAATACCATGAGGTATAATATTAGGGGGGAAATACTTACATGGCCTATGGTATAAGGGCGTAGACCATCATGACTTACACCACACCCTCTTAGTCAGCCTTAACATCCGTTCACCATATTCATAGAGGAAACGGGTAGGTTTGTGAATTGCTGGTTTATGAGATAGTACGAGAACTCCTAGTAATGACAAAAGAGCGGTCCCAGGGATCAACAGACCATCAGTGACTTTTATGAGAGTGAAATAATGGGAGTGAAATAATGAGAGTGTTAGTTATAAAGATATTATCAGAACAAAATTGGGTGGCCTGTGTAACACTTTAAAGTCTGCGAAGGTTGCAAAATTTCAGTAGTGCGGAGACCATATGTGTATGCAGCTTTAGATATATAGAAGCAACAATAGGAATGATGTCAGGGATGTAAGTAGGGGCGATGTCTGTAGGATCTCAGGAGAAGCGATGATCTCAGGAGAAGCGATCAGTACAAGTGATCAGTACAAGTGATCAGTGCAAGTGATCAGTACAAGTGATCTAGTAGCAACCATATATCCAATGAGTATAGGACAGGTTTCAAAACCTCGATCTAGCAAACATCAAAACCCTGTGTGTATTCCCATCAATGGTGCCACCTCCTTAGGTCCCGATGCCTAATCCCCAGACCCCTTATGCCAGTTTTATATTCCATACCACCACCATCAATCTCATCCTCTCGTCCCTCGTAAACTGTATGGCACTTCTCTTCCCGCACCATTACGTCGTTTTGCAGGAAGTAACAATTACTACATGAGGAAATTATAACTCTTAGTTCGAATTACTCCTCATAAGGGTCTGCTGAAATATTTACCAGGTACTTTAAAACTCCATGGAAGTTTCTACAAATTCGTCACAGCAGACCAATTCTTTCAAATCATCTAGTCCCTCCAGCCTATCTTCTGATATGACTGATCTGACCATACCACAATCAGAGTCGACCGATCCCCAATCAAGTCAATCACAATTGAACCAATTAAGTCTGCACCAGCAGCAATCCCAGGAAGACCAACACCACCACCAACAACAACAACACCATCAATCTAATCATATTCCTTCTAATACCCCCAGCAAGTTTTATGTCAACACCAGAAGAGGGAAATTCTTAAATGTGGCCCCTATTAATATTCCTCTAAGAAGAAGATTAGAAACCGTGGGGATCATTTGGCATACAATATCAATTCCAGCTTTTGCTCTTTTATTCTTATTATTATTATCATTGGGATTACCTTCATGGATCCTAATTATATTTCCTTATTTTATATGGTGGTATGGATTTGATTTACATACCCCTACTAATGGGAAAGCTGTTTATAGAGCAAGAGATTGGGTGAAAAATTTAATTATATGGGAATGGTTTGTGGATTATTTTCCTATTCGGGTTCATAAATCATGTAATTACGAGCCTACGTTTAAGAAAATATCATTAGATGATATAGAACCGGAGAAATTTAACCAAGGATATTATTATTATGATAATGATGATTTTGAGATGGACAATAATGGAGACAGTGGTACTGGTGGTAGCACCAACCTTAATGGTGGTAATGGAAACTCATCAGGATCAAGCACAGATGTTGAAGAAGATGATGAACAAGATTTAATAAATGAGAGCTCTACTACCTTAGTAGATAGAATCTTTCTGTATTTAGGATTAGGTAAACGATTGAATACTCCCACCAAAGGTAAGTATAAAATCATGTCTACAGGCCCTCGTTATATCTTTGGATATCATCCTCACGGGGTAATATCTATGGGAGTTATGGGGATGTTTGCTACCAATATCATTAGAAATGAACCTTTTGAACCCCCTTTAAGATTTTTAAAATGGTTATTCCATGACCCTTCAAAATTTAAACCTTTATTACCCAACATTGGTAATGTGTTCCCATTAACTTTGACTACCCAATTCACGTTACCTTTCTATAGAGACTATTTATTGAGTCTAGGATTAACCTCAGCATCTGCCACCAATATTAAAAGTTTAATAAATAATGGGGATAATTCTGTATGTATTGTGGTTGGTGGTGCTCAAGAATCTTTATTGAATTCAGGTGTTACCAATCATCCTACGGTTGGAATTGGGTATAATGAGAAAGAGAACCTGTCGAATTCTAATGATGATAATGGTAATGATAATGGTAATTCTCAAGGAACAAATAAGGAAATCAAATTGGTTTTAAATAAACGGAAAGGATTTGTTAAATTAGCCATTGAATTAGGAAACATTAATTTAGTACCAGTATTTGGATTTGGTGAAGCAGACATTTACAATATAGTACAACCAAGTCCAGGATCACTAGGAGATTGGTTTCAACGATGGCTTAAACAACATTTCAGTTTCACATTACCATTTTTCAGTGCTAGAGGAATATTCATTTATGACTTTGGGTTTTTACCTTATAGAAATCCTATTAATATTTGTATGGGGAATCCTATATTTATTCCTCCTAATTTGATCAATGAATATAAATTAAAACATCCTGAATTCACTCTGGATGATAACTTATCTCCTAGTGCTACTCAAACTGGAGAACCCACCCCACCCATTGAAAGTATAGATTCAAAGATGAGCCATAAGAAATCAACTTCATTTTCTGATCTTCGAAAGAGGTTAGGCCAAAGATCTGAAAAAGTTACTGGTGGTCGAAGGAAACCAAAGAAACCAAAGATTCCTCCTGAATTATTAGATCATTATCATAGATTATACGTTGATGAATTAAAACAGGTGTTTGAAAAGAATAAACATAAGTTTGGGTATGAGAACGTCAGGCTAAACATTGTTGAGTAGAGAAGACACTGGTGTGTGTGTGTGTGTGTGTGTGTGTGTGTGTGTGTGTGTGTGTGTGTGTGCTTACATTTATATATATGTATGTGTGGATGTACCTATAAAATCACTTCTTTACCTTCAAATCTTCATTCTCTAATTCAAATTCCATATCAAAATCCAAATCCAAATTATTTTTATTCAACTTGAACGGTAAATTCCCTTTAGCCTTTAACTGTTTGTAATTTTTCAATAATTGTTTATTCAATTTAAATCTCCCATTTTTCTTTATCAAAAATGTTTTATGCTCATTGAATAACTTTAAAAATTTATTGATCTCTAATTCATTCAACTTTATCGATTCATTTAATTCATTGTTCTTCTCAATGATTTTGGCTTCCCACCGTTTAAACAGCTCATCTTGATCAGACTCATAAAACCTCTTACCAAATAATTTATCTTGAGGAATCAAATTCCATAAATATTCATCATCAATATCATCTAAATTAGGGTTTAAATTAATCATCCCACTTAAGGATTTCTTTAATGGATGCTCAGGTAGAAGCTTATAATTGAATGAATCCTTATCATAATATAATTTTATCAAGTTGAGTTGACTTTGAAGCATTTCATTTTCATCTTGGGAATTCATAAATGTATCCAACTGATCAAGCATAGCTTTATCTTTAGTAGTTAATTGAGATCTAATATATTCTTTACTGTATTTTTTAGGGATTTCAAAGTTTATAAGATTGGGTCGACCGGTCTCTATTGGTTTTAAATATATTGATTCGAAGATTTCATTAGTGGATTTTTGAAGAAACTGTTCGGGGATTTGGGGGAACTTCTTAAAGGGGATATAATTACCTTTACTATTTACAGGGGAGGTATTTGAAGTGGCGCCAGGGTCGTTTGGACTGGTAGCATTTGAAGTGGTAAGGTTTGATGATGCCTTGGATTTGGACTTTGTTCCCATTTTACTTACTCCTTGAGGATTATCAATTCCATTAGAAGCAGATTTATGAGGGTGTGATTCATTTATATCTTGAGAAGGGAAAGATTTACATGAAGGATGGGAAGCAGAATTTTCTGATTTCTGAGGGCTGTCTGAAAGATCTGAATTGTGACCTTTATTATCTTTGGCCAACTTTGTGGCATTAGACAATAGTCCTTTCTTGGAATAATGTCTAATAAAAGTTGTGGATCCAACTCTAATCATGATATTAGGGAGTAAAACTGATGATTTATAAATGTGAAAGAGTTTTAATGATGCAAGTTCGCACTAACTGGGGACGCACACTCACTCACTCGCAGGTCGGCCACATGCTCACAGAATTTTCATTCCTTTAAATAGTTATTATCATGGTAAAGAAAGTATTTGGAAAAATCATGTCAGACTTACCACATCATTACGATAAACCTATTGAATTAGCTATAATTGGAGGTACTGGGTTATACAATTTACCCAACTTAAAACCAGTAGCCACCTTGAACGTATCAACCCCATGGGGATTTCCTTCTAGTCCTATTACTGTCAGTGAAATGGCTAATGGATTCCCAGTTGCCTTTTTAGCTAGACATGGAATTAATCATGATTTGTTACCTACCGATGTTCCTAGTAGAGCCAATATGGCAGCCTTGAAAAAAATTGGTTGTAAAGCCATCATAGCATTTAGTGCAGTTGGATCATTAAGAGAAGAAATCAAACCAAGAGATTTCGTATTACCTACTCAAGTTATTGATAGAACTAAAGGAAATAGACCACATACCTTTTTTGAAAAGGGGTTTGTAGGACATGCTATGTTTGGTGAGCCATTTGATTTAAACTTGGCTAAATTAGTTAAAAGTGTGATTCCAAAGACTGGATTCTTAGAAGGTTATGATAAGAATGATATTACTCCCACATTTCATACTAAAGCTGATGGAAAGAATGCTGAAGATCTTACATTAATTTGTATGGAAGGACCTCAATTCAGTACAAGAGCAGAATCTCAAATGTATAGAAGTTTTGGAGGAGCCGTCATTAACATGTCATGTTTACCAGAATCTAAATTAGCTAGAGAAGCAGAGATTTCTTATCAAATGATTTGTATGTCGACTGATTATGATTCTTGGAATGTTGATGAAGAACCGGTTACTGTTGAAACGGTTGTAGGGAATTTGAAAGCTAATAGTGCCAATGCATGTAAAGTAGCAGAAGCATTAATTAATGCTATTTCTAAAGAATTTGAAGCTCCTACTTTGAGTATTAATAAGGATTTGGAAGGATCTATGAGATACTCTGTTAGTACTAAACCAGAAGCATTTGATAAAGAAATGTTGAAGAAGATGGATTATTTGTTTCCAGGGTATTGGAGTGTTTAGGGGGAGAGATATATATGAGTAGAATATGATAGAATAGAATAGAATAGACGAATCAGAGTGATAGGTATGGAGTGGTAAAGGAGTAGAGTAGAGTAGAGTAGAGTAGACTAACAGGCTAACAGGCTAACAGGCTAGTAGATTAACAGACTAGTAGATTAACACACTAACACACTAACACACTTATGCCCTTCTAGTGTCTATATCTACTCTCTGTCGCCCCGATGCCCTTGACTCACCAAATATCCCCACGGCCTCGAGACCAATAGAACTCATCGATCTCAGATTTCTTTTCTCTTATCTCGTATCGAGATCGGCACAAAGAGAGCCGTATGGATGACAGGAAAGACAGTCTCATAGTATTTCAGACCTATAAAAGTCCAGTCAAATCCCCGGTGGTTCTTGAGCCCTCTGTTAACTATATTCTCATATACCCTGTTATAATAGAACTATGATATGTTAGCTAGTTACTTGAGGAATCCAAATATATCACCTATACAAATAGGTGATCATAACAACCTATCTGGTTGAGAGACACACAACCCCAACCCCAAGAAATAATCAGTAGAGTCAATAGTAATGGGTTTGATGGTAGTACTTCCAATGGTACGAGTCATAAGAGTGATACTTACGACCTTTAACATGGAGAATATCTACCCTGCTTAAGAGACCGAGTCATAAGAGTGATACTTGCAACCTTTAACATGGAGAATCTCCACCATTGCTTAAGAGACCGAGTCACAGACCTACCGTTGATAAGATAAAAACCTTAAACCGAGAGATGGAAATGAACGAAGGTTAGCAAAGATTCGGTTATGTGATAACAATTACTATTGTTCTGTGTATGTGGTGGTGGGGGGTAGTTGGAGTGGTGGAGGGATGTTTAATGTGCCATAGACCCAGATGGCATAATGATTTAATGGCTGGTCGTGAATGGGTTAGATGAGATGAGGGCAGTGGAACTTGGCAACTGTGAACGAGATGACACTAGTGCCATATAGAGCACCAGTGCCGTAGCTCACAGACGGCCCGTAGACATAGGTCTAACCATAGGTCTAACCATAGGTCTAATACAGACCATTCCAAGTACTATACTATTGACAATATTACGGTAGATACTGTATTACTGACAGTGGTTGTGACTTGGGTCGTGGTTGTCCTATAGTGGTGCCCTTGGCTTCAACGGTTTCGTCTCATTCCTACATAGCTCCATTCCATGGCTTCACTGTAACCTCCATCATCATCGGCCTCATCACCGGCACAATCTAACTTACCAGATGCCTTATGCCTCCTTAACAGTCTTCTTACATGATTATGAACAAAGTCCGCTTTTACTTTCCCCTTCCACCTTCCACCTTCCACTTTGCACCATTTTTACTAACCCTGCGTATTCGGTTACAGTCGGTCTGCAAAATTCTCATGCTCATCGAAAGCAAGCGTGCATGGGCTTAAGCAACGGCAAGGCTAAATCGCATGGCTGAAGTCATGGCTATTGAAGAGCACTTCAAGGTCTATATTTCCCACTTACCAGATACAAAGCTACTACTTCCCCTTCAAATACATTGTTGGTCTCCTCACATCATTACAGGTCCTTATACCCAAGTTTAACAATCTCTTGGTTGTTCTGTATAGATGAACAAAAAAAAATTTGCTCATCAAACCATCAAGTGATTGAGCCTATAACTTTCTTTTTTCGGGCTTTTTAGATGTCACTGGTTATGATCCTAGGGGTCTTTGACTGGCATTTTAGAATTGGCACTTTGAGTTTTATCCCGTCTGGCACTTACCTAGTCTCCGTTTAGTTCCTATTTCCAATCAATCTCAGTTGTGGTTTATGTTACAATTTATTATTGTCCTATTCGTATGATTCTTTATTCAGGTCATCTTCCTGCATTTTCGTCTGTTTTCTTTTTTTTTTTTTTTGTCCTCCCAAAGGTAACATTAATATTATTGGTAGTTGATAACAAGAAAATTGCATTGTAAGTTATTGTAACTCCATTTAAATAAAATTTGAAATCCACAAGAGAAAATTTTCCTCTTTTTCTTATTTTCCATTTACTCCATTTTTGTTCACTGGTAAAAGTCAGAATATAGAACCCAGAATGTCTATTTCTGATAAAAAGGTCGATAAAGTGGAAGACTCCTTGAATAAGGAAGTTAGCATCAATGAAAAGAAGGAACAAGACATTTCAGGAGTTGTTTCCGGAACCAAATATTCTAACGATTCTAATGACGATGATTCTTATGATGTAGAAGATGGGAAAGTTTATGCTACCGATGAAGAATTAGCTACCTTAAAACATGTTTCAGGATCAATTCCTCTCAGATGTTGGTTAGTTGCATTAGTCGAATTAAGTGAAAGATTTTCATATTATGGGTTATCAACTCCATTTCAAAATTATATGCAAAATGGACCAGATGATGAACCACCTGGGAAATTAAGTTTAGGTAATTCAGATGCTACTGCATTATCGTATTTTTTCCAATTTTGGTGTTATGTTACTCCAATTTTTGGGGCTTGGCTTGCTGATACTTATATGGGAAAATATAATGCTATTTGTTTATTTTGTGGGATTTATATTGTAGGGATTTTAATTTTATTTGTTACTGCTCTTCCATCAGTTGCTGATCATTCAACTTCTCTTGGTGGTTATATTGCAGCCATTATTATTATTGGGATTGCTACTGGTGGGGTTAAATCCAATGTTTCCCCATTAATTGCTGATCAAGTTCCAAAAGAAAGACCATTTATTAAAATCACTAAATCAGGTCAAAAAGTTGTAGTTGATCCAGCTTTAACTGTTCAAGATGTATTTATGATTTTCTATTGGATGATTAATATTGGATCATTATCACTTGTAGCTACTACTCAATTAGAAAAATATGTGGGATTCTGGTCTGCTTTCCTTTTACCATTTTGTTTCTTTTGGATTGCAGTTATTGCCTTGATTTTAGGAAGAAATAAATATATTAAAGTGCCAGTTGGTGATAAAATTATTTCTAAAAGTTTTAGAGTTTGTTTTATCAGTTTAAGACATAAATTTGATATGGACCAAGCCAAACCAAGTGTTAATCCACAACATGATTATCCATGGGATGATCATTTTGTTGATGAAGTTAAAAGATCCATTTATGCTTGTAAATTATTTTGTTTCTATCCAATTTATTGGTTAGTTTATGGACAAATGGTTAATAACTTTGTTTCTCAAGCAGGTATGATGGAATTACATAACTTACCTAATGATATTTTACAAGTTATTAACTCTCTTGGGATCATTATTTTTGTTCCCCTTTGTGATAAATTATTTTATCCATTTATTAGAAGATTCACTCCACTTAGATCAATCACCAGAATCTTCTTTGGATTTATGTGGGCTACTTGTGCTATGATTTATGCTGCTGTATTACAATATTATATTTATCAAAGAGGACCATGTTATGATTATCCAAAAGAATGTGCTGCCCAATATAAAACGGTTCCAAATCATATTCATGTAGGTATTCAAGCACCAGCATATTTATTTATTGGATTATCTGAAATTTTTGCTAATATTACTGGGTTAGAATATGCTTATACTAGAGCTCCAACTAATATGAAATCATTTATTACTTCATTATATTTATTCACCACTGCTATTGGTTCTGCTATTGGTATTGCATTATCTCCAACTGCTGAAAACCCTAAATTTGTATGGACTTATACTGGTTTAGCTGTAGCATGTTTTATTGCTGGTTGTTTATTCTGGCTTGTATTCCATCATTATAATCAAAAGGAAAAAGAAATGTATGATTTAGATTATCAAAAGAATGATAATAATGATATGGTGCCAGTTTCATCTATCTCAAGATCTTTGAGAAGTGTGTAGTTGTATTATATTTAATGATATATTTGAATGATAAAGAGGAGATTATTGGATGTGTAGACATGTAGAGTATGGGTGTAGGGTGAAGAGTAGAGCTGTAGGGCTGTAAGTAGAGAGTAAAATGAGAGTAGAGAGTAAAATGAGAGTAGAGAGTAAAATGAGAGTAGAGAACTGTGAGCACAGACTTTAGTGAGCAGACCTTTAGTGAGCACAGACTTCGCATCGTTGAACAGAGTCGATAGTACTATGAGAGCACTAAGCAGTGGTATAGTCTCCACTGTGTTGGTAATGTTGATGCCGTCGATTCCTAAAGTAAATGGTATAGCAGTTATTGTAGCATTGAATCGACTCTGGTTCCTACTGCTTACCGCCTACTCCCCACTACCTACTACCTACTGCCTACCCTACCCTACCCTCCTCTGTGGCCCATCTCGTCCCATCGCCCTCGCTCTTCAACTCTCAAAAACGCGTATTTTATTATTACTCGTAATCATATCCAACCGTCTATATCTTATTCATTCATTCATTCATTCATACTCCTCCCATAGAGTGGTCGTTGCTAAAGCCATTAATTCTCATCTCATTACTCATACGGTCATAGTCTCGCCCATTTCCCCGATGACTGACATCAATACCCAAACTCAGCCAACCCAACAATCACCCGCTACCCAAATCCCCGCTACTGATCCAAATCATCTATGCCGATTAATTTGTACTTCAGGTCATTATACGTTCTTTGATCTAAGTATTTCAGGCGGTAAGAAATCTTGGATTGTTGGAAGAAACCTAGAAAATGACATCGTTATCAATAACTGTACCAGATACCTGAATAAGCATTTTAAACTATGGTTTAATAAAGATACAAAGACATTATGGATTCAAGATACTTCAACTAATGGGACTTACCTTAATGGAGTACGACTCGTTAAAGGATCTAATAATATGTTGAATCAAGGTGATGAAATATCTATAGGTAATGGAGTCATTCAAGATACTATCAAATTTGTAGTATTATTTTCTGAACTGTTTAATCCTAATTCTATAAATACTGCTAATAATCAATCAGTAATAAAAGATGAGGGGATCTATAAAGATTTTATCATTCATAATGAAATCATTGGTCAGGGAGCGTTTGCTACTGTTAAAAAGGTGATTGAAAGAGCTACTGGCGATTCATTTGCAGTTAAAATTATTAATAGACGTAAAGCTTTAAATACTGGTGGTGGAATGGTTGAAGTGGAAAGAGAATTAGACATTTTGAGGAAATTAAATCATCCAAATATTGTTAAATTGAAAGCATTTTATGAAGATCTTGATAATTATTATCTTGTAATGGAATTTGTTCCTGGTGGTGATTTAATGGATTTTGTAGCTGCTAATGGAGCTATTGGTGAAGAAGCTACTAAAATTATTACTAAACAAATCTTACGAGGTATTCATTATGTTCATAAATTAGGTATAAGTCATCGAGATTTAAAACCTGATAATATTTTAATCATGAGTGATGATCCTATAATGGTTAAAATTAGTGATTTTGGTTTAGCTAAAATCAGTGATAATTCAACGTTTATGAAAACCTTTTGTGGTACTTTAGCTTATGTAGCACCTGAAATTATTACTGGGAAATATGGTAATTCTCAACTATCATCTCAAAATCCTTCTTCTCAAGCAATGTTATATGATAATTCTGTTGATATTTGGTCTTTGGGTTGTTTGGTATATGTATTATTAACTTCTCATTTACCATTTAATGGGAAAACTCAACCTCAAATGTTTACCAAAATTAAATCCGGTGATTATCATACTAGTCCTTTAAAATTACATCAAATTAGTGAGACTGGATTAGATTTTATTAAAAATTGTTTGATTGTTAAACCAGAAGATCGTTTCACCACTGAAACTGCTTTAAATCATGATTGGATCAAAGATGTAGATGATGGAATGGATGAATTATCTCAAGGTTTAGGAGCATCTCAAAGTCAAAGTCAATCTCAATCTCAATCAGGTTCACAAAGAATTAGTTTATCACAATCTCAATCTCAACAATCAAGAAAGATTGAAAAAATCGATAATGGGATCCCCGTTACTTCCATGAGTAAAATAGATGATCAAGAAATAATGATGAGACCTCTTAAAAAAGAAGAATTTAAAGTTCCCAAAAGGGTGGTTCCATTACCGCAAAGTCAACCAGTTAAGAGGGATTTTGATGATTTTAATAGAGATTTAGATCTTCTTGGTTCTGACCAAGGCCGTAATATTGTGAAGAACAATAGAAAGGCTTTTAATAATGGTAATAATCATTTACCACCACCACCATCATCATCACAAAAGCAACAGCATCAACAACAACAACAGCAAAACCAAAACCAAAACCAAAACCCACCAGAATCCAAAGAAGAAAAGGACACTAAATACCATGATAATGATGAATTACAATCCAACCTTCAATCACAATTGCATATAGAAGAAAGAGGAAGCCCACCGACATCAACATCACCATCAACATCACCGGCTAGAAAAAGGTTTAAAACTCACCCTGCTGATACATTCATGATATTAACGCCTAATGAAGATCTGATCCTTGATAATCCAGTATATATTAGACAAGGAATTAATCCATATGCTATTGGAAGAAATGAAACATGTGACACTTTTATTAATGATGATAGGATGTCAAAGATTCATTGTTTGATACATAAAAAGAGGCATCCAGTAGCCGAAATGAGTATTTATGAAAGTCCCGCCCATTGTCTTGATGATATTTGGTTATTGGATTTTAGTACTAATTCATGTTATGTAAATGATCAAATATTAGGGAAAAATAAAAAAATCCAATTATTTGATGGTGATCGATTGGAATTCTTTAAAGATCAAAATACAAAAGAGAAATTAAGTTATAAGGTTAATATAATTGATAAGACCGGGTTATTTAATGAAGGGAAGAAGACCAATAATACTCGGGTTTTAAAACTAGATGGAAATGATCAAAAATTAAAACCAATTCCAGTTGATTCAACCATTAATTCAATGGTTGGAAATGGAGGTAATTTAAATAGTTCCCTAAGACAACAACGGAAAATTAGGGAATCTGAAATGTCCAATTCCGTTGTAAAAAGAGCCAATTTAAAAGTAGATGAACCAAGACCAAGTAATAGTTGGTTTGGATAGGTAACCAATGGCTAATTGGTTAGGATCATAAAAATTAAACCGTTTTCGTGGTATTTTATAATCATATAGATTCGTTATTGTAAATATAGAAAACTGACTATGGTTTTATAGGTGTAAGGATTTTATTATGTGAGGTATATTTGAGTATTGTAAAAACACGAACATACGATTTTTGCAATGATACAAGAGCATTGGTTTATTATATATGATTTGAATCAAGTCAAGTTTCGTTTGCTGCAAAACTCGCGATTTTCAAAAGATATTAGGATGATGGTTAAAGAATACTCCTAAGGGAACGTCAGAACATCGGGAGAACTCTTATCAGCAACCAGGATTCCAACTCTCTTTGATTTCTCTTAGACACTCTCTGATTATTTTTGAAGATTTCTTTCCCTTATCCCTCGAACCCATTGGGTGCAAAAAAGCGCTACTACCAGAGGAGTAAATTCCACTATGCAAGCTCATGCCAGGCACAGACACTAGGGTCATAATCCGTTGACTAACGTCCTTTTCCTACCCCCTTAACACTACACTATTGTAGCCCTAGCACTACACTAATGCAACCCTAGTACTATACCAATGCAACCCTAGCACCACACTAATACAACCCTCATACCTCAGCACCTCAACATCTCAGCACACAGAAAATATCGGTCTTAACGTCTACGCGAACTACAACTACAATCTTCCCATCTTCACCCATTAACTTATCAGCACCTATACTAGAGAATGCCCCCCACAGTTACGCTAAAGCTACCTAGTAAGACGGGCAAGAATCATGTGGTTACTCAGGCAGTAAAAATAATAGATCAACACGGTTCTGTCAGTCACCATAGTTTGAACGTTAAAATACGATTACCTCCAGCTGCTTTAAGAAATTTAAGTGTCGATGACAGTGATCTTTCTTCATTAGATTATGAACTTAACCAAGCCTTAAAACATGACTTTGAAGATCAAAAAGATCAAGAAGCTAACACTCCTCAATATAATGTCTCATTTACCTATAAAAGCCCTTTGAAGAGTTCAAGCTCTCGACAAACTGACATGCTTACACCATCAACTTCATCTGCAAATACCACCCAAAGCGACCATATAAACCTACAACAATCGACACCATCTTCATTGGTACTTCAAGAGGAGAATAAGGTAATGGAAGATCCAACCAGAATAGCGGCTCATGATGACAAGGAGAGTCATATTAATAAAGATACTCATAGCAGCACCCATAGCGCCCATAGCGCCCATAGCACCCATAGCACCCATAGCGCCCATAGCGCCCATAGCGCCCATAGCACCCATAACAGCACTCCATCCAATGATACCAACCCACATAACATAAATCCATCAAATAATATCCATAGTCCCTCTAACGCTCCTGAACCAAATTATCGAACCATCCCCCCAAATCTAAACATGATCTTGAAACGAGAATTTGGATTATTAAATGAAACAGCCGAAGAACTCAACATGATCGAAAAAATCATCTTCACGTTAAGAGACCCACTAAGTGCCACCAAAATACGATTACCAGTAAAAGCCATAGTTTGTAGTCATTTTGAATGTTTTGACTTTGACAATTTCTGTCTATTTAATCGATTACCCACTGGAATCAAAAACGTTCTTCGGAAAGATTTAATTAAAAAAAGTAATGATTTAAAGAAAAGAGATAAAATTTTGACTAGTAAGAATCAAGATTTAGATAAACTTGATGTTTATTCTCTTACCAAGAGTTTTATATATCAACCAAATTTCAATACCTTAGCCAACTTATCTCAAAATTATCCCATGTATAAATGTCCAATTTGTAATAGATCATTTGAATTGAATCAGCTATTTATATCTGATATATTCAATTATTTCATCAAGACCACCCCAAAGGATATTGACCGGATAGAATTAAGGGATATGATCAAATATAGAATTGTTGATGAAGATACTAATAGAAGGTCTAACCATAAATCATCTAAAGCATCCCAAGAGCCGGAAGAGGTAATTATTCTTTCAGGAGATGAGGAAGATGATGGAGAAGATGGGAGAGGAGGAACCGAAAAAGAGAGAGAAACAAATGATGATGTGAAATTGGAACCAAAGACCAATGGTCATTTTTCAGGAAATGATTTCATGGATAATTATGACTCTGATGATACTGAAGATGAAGAGTTCCTTCAGAGGAGAAGAATGTTTTCTGATTTCGGTTCAGATGATTCGTTTGATCAAGCATATAGAAGGTTTCAATCTCAAAATCCCATATCTAGTCACCAATCACAAGGAGATGCATATACCGGCTCTGGAAGTTGGGAAGATCCTGTGACATTGGACTAGTAAGTAGCGTAATATAAAGAGAAGAGGGAGAATGTAGGAGATACGAATAGCAAAATAACTTATATGGAGCAGAATGATATGGAGTAGAATGATATGGTACCATTCCCATCCCATACTGTTCCCGTCCCGCACTCTATTTGCTCTATATTGTCACTGCCATCTAACCTCACCTCCATTCTACTATGAACGCTGCTCTTGTTCAAAAAATTTCAGTGCGACAACTTGTACCTGAAATTCGAAGCAATAAACATTTCGTTTATGTTGAACAACTTTATCATCTCTGGTCAATTGTGTCAATAATGTCAGAAAGTGCCAACACTAAAAACGTATGTCTATACCAATTAAACCTCTCACCTCCCCCCCATTGAAAGCTGACCCAATACTAACTATTCATCTTCTTTTAGCCAGATGAAATCTTACAGCCTCCCCCTCAGGTTGAAGTTAAGGATCAACCCGAACCAGTAGGCAAAGAAACTTTGAAAAAAAGTGGGACCGGTGCAGGGACTAGTAAATCGGGGACTAGAACCAACACCAAGACTATGCTGAATGCTAGAGGTAGCATTGATTCAATTGAGTTGGTTCCTAGTGAAGATTTTGATATCTCCAAAGGGAAAACTAAGCCAGAACCTAGAAAATCTCTTGATCCAACTTATAGAGGTTGGAAAGAAGTTGGTGGATGGGATAAAGATGATAAATTGACTTTGGAAGATGAAGCTACTGATTTATTAGCTAAGAGTTCAATCTTTGATCAATATTTACCACCAGTGGCTTATGGGGATTGGTATCATAATGTTGGATATTTGATAGTTGCTGGATTATTATCTTGGATAATTGGATGGTTTAGATTCTCTTTAGCGCCAATGTTTGTGGTTATTGTTGTATTTTCCATCTTATATCGTACATCTATTAGAAAGTATAGAACTGTATTAAGAGAACAAGCTCAAAGAGAATTTGCTATTAAATCCATTGAAAATGATTATGAAACTATGGATTGGTGTAATGTAATGTTGGAAAAATTCTGGCATTATTTAGAACCATCAATTTCTCAAATTGTTTGTGAACAAGTTAATCCAATTTTAGCAGCCTCACCAGCACCAGGATTTATTAAAGCTTTATGGATCGATTCATTTACTGCTGGTACTAAACCACCAAGAATTGATTCGGTTAAAACTTTAGGGGGTACTGATGATGATGTAGTAGTAATGGATTGGGAATCATCTTTCACTCCTAATGCCATTGCTGATTCAAACACTAAGCAAATGAAAAATAATGTTAGTCAAAAAGTGGTGGTTAAAGCTAATTTATTTGGGATTCCCATTCCAGTAAATGTTTCAGAGGTATCATTCAAAGCCTTATTAAGGGTAAGGATGAGAATGATGTCCTCATTTCCTCATATTCAAACAGTCAATGTTTCATTATTAGAACCAATTCAATTTGATTTTAATTCTAAAGTTATGGGAGATACCATTTTCAATTGGGAAGTTTTAAGTATTCCTGGATTATATCCATTCATCAATGAAATGATTAAGAAATACGTGGGACCAATTGTGTATGCTCCATTATCATTTCAATTAAACGTTCAACAATTAGTGGCTGGACATGCTTTAGGATCAGCCATTGGGGTTTTAGCAATCACTGCTAAAAGAGCTAAACATTTAAAAGGATTTGCAACCATTGGGAATACTATCGATCCTTATTTAACTTTTGGGTTCCAAAAAGATGTTGCTGCTAAGACAAAAGTTAAAGACGATACTGTAAATCCTGTTTGGAATGAAACTGTTTATATTACAGTTAGTTCATTATCAGAACCATTGAATATTTCAGTTATAGATTTCAATGATATTAGAAAAGATAGACAAATGGGATCAATTCAATTTGATTTAGAACCTTTACAATCCGAACCAAAAAGATCACATATTGTCACCGAATTTATTAGAAATAATAAACCAATTGGTGATTTTGAATTTGGTATTGAATATATGCCAACTCTTGAACCTAAAAGACAACCAGATGGAGCTATTGAACCACCACCAGATTTGAATACTGGTATTGCTAGAATTCAAATCCTTGAAGCTAGAAACTTTAATGATGATGATAAGAATCCTGTTTCACCTTATGCCGAAATTTATTATAATCATGAAGTGGTTAAAAAATCACCTGTTCAAAAGAAAACCAATAATCCTACTTGGGGCTTAACTTATGAAGGGATTGTTAATAACAGAGCCAAATCATCCATTAGAATGGTTATTAGAGATGCTAATGATAAATTTTTAGGATCAGTTACTACTTCATTAAATGAATTAATTGATGCTACTCAAGTTAATCAATGTTGGTTTGGATTATCAAAAGGAGGTGAAATTAAAATCACTGCCTCATGGAAACCTGTACCTCTTAAAACTAATATCGAAGATTCTGTTAGTTATACACCACCAATTGGAGTGGTAAGAATTAGTATTGAAGGGGCTGAAGATTTACGTAATTTAGAAAGAATTGGTAAAATTGATCCTTATGCTAGAGTTTTAATTAATAAATTTCAAAGAGCTAAAACTATTCCAGCTGATTCTACATTAAATCCTACCTGGAATGAAGTATTTTATTGTACTGTTTCTTCACCAAATCAATTATTAACTATTGAAGCCATGGATGTTGAAAGACATTCAGCTGATAGAACTTTAGGATCATTTGATGTCAGATTACATGAAATTATTAATAAAAATGAGTCTAATAGATATGTTGAACATGTTGATAGTGAAAGAAGAGAATCCAAATTAATTACCAAAAAAGGTGCAAAAGGAACCATGTCTTATTCATTATCATTTTATCCAGTATTACCAATTGTTTCATTACATGAAATTAAAGAAGAACAGATGAAGGCTGAAAAGAAGGCTAAAGAAGAACAAGAATTTAAAGCTTTAATGGCTGATAAGTCTAGACAGAAAGAAGCTCAAGAAGTTAAAGAACAAAAAGAAAAACAGGAAGCCGAGAAGAAAGAAAGACAAGAAGAAGAAGGAGAAGATGAAGATGATGATGGTACCGGACAAGAACAAAAAAATAAACTTAAATTATCCTTAGAAGAATTATTAGAATATAAGAGTGGGGTATTTGTTTATGAATTGTTAGATGCTAATTTAGCTAAAGATAGTGTTTATCTTCAAGTATATTTTGACAATCATCCCCATGCTGATTATGTAAGTCAAAAATTGAAAGGTAAAAACGTTAATATTGCTGGTACTGGAGATAGTGTTGTTAAAGAATTAGATCAGTCTATTGCTTACTTTAAACTTGTTAAAGATAAAGAAGATAATAGAAAAGAAGATCCAGTAGCAGAACTTGAAATCAATACCAAAGAATTATTAATGAAGACTTATAAAGAACCATCAACTATTAGTTTGACTGGAAGTGGTAAGAGTGAAATTAAGTTACAATGTCAATGGATCCCAGTGATTTATGAAACTGGATTACCTCCACAAGATTCTATTGATAATTGTGGTATTTTAACTACCCAAGTATTAAGAGGAACTAACTTTATTAGTGGAGATAGAAATGGGAAATCAGATCCTTATGTTGAATTATTCTTAAACACTGATAAAGAAGAATTTCTTAAAACCAAAAAAGTTAAGAAGACTCTTGAACCAGTATGGAATGAAGCTGGACAAGTTGAGGTGGTTAATAAATATGATTCATTTATTAGAGTTGATGCTTATGATTGGGATATTGGTCCTGAACAAGATGATCTATTAGCTAGTGGTATTATTAGATTATCTGATATTGATTGGGAGAATCCCGAAGAAGAAGTGGAGGTACCGTTATATACTGAAGCTGAAGAAGATGGTGGTAGTATATTTATTAAATTATCATTTGAACCTAAATTTATCATTGCAGGGAAACCATTTTCTGCTTCTGATATAGGTGAGGCTTTTGGTACTGTAGGAAATGTTGGTAAAGGTGTGGGGAAAGGTGTTGGGAAAGGTGTAGGGAAGGGTGTTGGAGTTGTTGGAGGTGTTGGTAAAGGACTTGGAGGTGGAGTTAAATCTATTTTCAAGCACTAGACCAATATTGTGTTTATTTAAGTAAGGACTTGTTTTTGTGTAGGAATACAGATTATGTTACTATGAATGTTTATGATGTAGAGATATGTAGAGAATAACTGTAGATGTATAGGTTATAGGTTGATGGTACTGGATCTTACGGCATTGTTTAAACAAAGAAAAAAAAAAAAAAAAAAAAAAAAAAAAAA